>JAGDQP010013638.1:565-17367 GCA_022664845.1 Lepisma saccharinum
CAAAACGTTCAAACCTTGAACCCTTTTTTTCTCTTCCTTGTTACCACTACGTACATTCTGAACCCGTTTACCATCGTTCCTCCATGCATTAACATTCACTACAAGTGTACATGATTCACTGGTCCATTTCCCACAACTTTTGAAAAATTCAAACCGACCTAACTCGAATTCAAGTCGACCTACGTTCTCTCCTCCCATCCTGTTAAGAAGCTACCTGAACCTTCCCCCTTCCCGCTTGCCAGCTACCATCCTTTTTCTTCCTACTTTTTTGTTGCAAAGCGAACCGATTGATGATACACTTCGTATGACGTCCCATTTTTTTTTTTACGGTATTTGTGATTCAATAGTGTTCTTTCAATTTCAGTTACGATGTCTTCTTCTGTGCTAAGCCGGAGGGTCTGACACAATTCAAAATCATGCTACTCCCGTACATTGTTGGCTCCGTATTCATGCAATCCTATTTTTATAAAGATATAAAGAAATCGTTTTGTGCACCACAGATAAGCCGTCTCTACGACCATCTTTCTAAAGAGAGGTACCGCTCTTAGAATTGCATGATGGATTATCATCCTAACTGACATCGCTTCTAGACCTACCATACGCGACAATTGTAGGCATTGAATATGCTTGACAACACCAGTATTTTCAAATCATCTGTCATTCCATTATATATCATGACCAACCGTTATGGCTGGTAGCTTCTTAACATCATGTATTGTTACGCATCTTCAACTGTGTCATCCATCATACAACTCTTAACAATACTGCTGACAGCTACTGTTAAAAGTCACAAGCTTAGCCTATTCAACCGTCACGCAGAATCATTTATTAGTCCCACATCATAAATCCTCACATTGTGTGCAATATTCTTACATGTCAGGTAGACATCGTCTTTTAAAGGATTATCCATGTCTCTATTTCAAAAGGCACGCACAGATTGGGCTCGCCTTTTCCTTCTACCATTGTTCAAGCAGAGATTCAAAGCGTTCTTTCAAATCTTTATTATCCACCTTTTATGCCTAGTTCTATAACAAGTCAAAATCATACGTACATGCTTCATCCGTCAAGCCTTGTCACTTGCCCCGCTGACAATCGTTCTATCATTCTATAGAAATTCAAAGCGCTCAGTTAAATTTAAACCCGTTCTTACATCCTTTCCTAAACCATGAGTCGTTCGCATTGTCATATTTCATCCGAAACATTAATTCTCCTCTGAGACCTTAATCTTGTCATTGAAGCTCATGTCCTTTTCAAACACAACTGCCTTCCTAACACCGCTTTGTCCAGATAACGCACCCAATAAACCATTCGTCATTCTCAACGTCTGATATTAAAGTATTCGTCTCATTCTAAGGTCACGTCTAGTTATATTCATGTCTTACAGGTACATGGACATCATCCATCAACCAATGCTAGCATCTAACGAACCCTTTGTGACATTAATCTTTACAAAACCTATCGCAATCTCTCTTCATCTGCCTTTCATCGTGGTCAACTGACTGCCTTGGCGCAAGTGAGCAGATAAGCCGATTACACCGTCACGTACGACCATATAGCATTTCCCAATGAATAGAAGGCATTAAACCAAGTAGGACAAATACGGTAAAATTCCTTTGTTCAACAAAACATTGTAAAGTCTCCTATGCCCTAGTATATAGTCACCCACCATTGTAGCGGCACCGCTTTGTTCATGTCAAACTGACAGCACCTGTCAAAAGTGACGAGATAAGCCGATTAAAACGTCAAGCAGGACCATTTATCATCCTCACATCATTAATCTCTCCATTGTGTACAATAATCCTACATGACAGGTGAACATGGCCGTTTTGCGAACAATAGAGGCGGTATTACAAAGGGCACCCATAAAGTGGGCCACCCTCTACTCATGTCATTGGGGATGTTATAACGTTGTCTGAGATGATTATATCCTGGAGAATCTAAAAGGACGTGACGAATACTTAAAACTACATTGCAATTATTGCAATGTGGTGGGTCCAATCGTCGTAACAAATATCCGTGTGTCAGGCGACTGTGGCCTATACGTAGGCGACATAAAAGGACTTCTTCACGCCTACTATCTCGGCAAGATGATTTCCATGGAGCAACAGTTACCTTAATTTGTTTCAATTTATTAACAGCAACGTCATCCCATCGTCGCTGCCATTCATTCCGCGTAATATATCATCATGTCCTGAAATGGGATATGCGGAATATCAATGTTAGCTCCTAAAGAGGCCTCACAAACTGCTTCGTCTGCCAATTCATTACCATGGATACCAACATGACTTGGTATCCACGAAAAGTCGAAAAATTAATTCCACTGCCAGAAGTAACAGGACAGGCTTCAAATCGTCACCTCCAGGACAGGGCCTCTCTGCCTGATGTATGCTGTTGCACCACATCCATCAGTTTTTGTTTCTACACTATGAATTCGATGAATGGTGCTATCTATAGCTAAAGATTTCGGAACACCAAAGTTCAAATACTCATCACCACTCTACTCTTTCTGATACAGGTTTGAGGACAAACAACGATCAACTCTCTTCATTTCAAAGACCAACTTGCTTGACGGAATCATCAGGTTATAGTCAAAAGGTATGCACTAAACTGTGCTTTAAATATCGTTAAAGTTACGGGGATGCAGGAATTATTAGCTTTCAGGGCTGACAGGAATGAGCTAGCATATTCGATAAATGATGAATCATGAGGACTTTATCGAAGTGATTAGGTTAAGTAGGCAACCTGATCCCGTATTGAAGGTGCGTCTTGATCAGTTTATTTCCGACAGCACAACGAGGGTGAAGAGACAAATCAAAGAAGCAAATTGAGTAAAGAACGAGGTTATCTGATGATATTTTTAGCACAACTTATACTGTCATGTTTTTTTTTGTGTGTTTTTTTTCTGTCTCCATATCAAAACAGTGATTGGCTTTGAAATTAATCAAGCTGTCATTTACGGGTTAATAAGGGACGCGACTGAAGATGCGCCTGTTCATGACCAGTGCATCGTTGTAATTAGATACATTCAATGTGGAGAGTTCCTCGTTTATTTCGATTGCAGTCTTCCGAAGGCTATATCTCTATGAAAACCTGCAAAAAATATTGCACTATAACAAAATCTTTCCTGAAAACTGCATTTGTGACGGTTGTGACGAGCAAGTAATATGCAGGGAGAATATAAAGAAATTGTTTCATTTTCGAAGCAGGAAAATCTTAACCATGTCCATGTATTGGTCAGTAATCATGACGGTAGCCAGTTTATTAGTTTGTGACCTGACGTCTTGCACCAGGCACGTATCCAGAATTTAGTTTTGAGAGGAGTTCAAGGTGTGTCTGGGCATGAAATGTATATTAAATATGTATAATTACACCTGAAGTTATACTATTTTTCCATAAAACTCTGAGTTTGAAGGGGGGTTCCGACCCCCTGGACCCACCACCTAAATACGTCCCTGTCTTCCACTGTGCCAAGAATTTCATGTTTCGGAACACATACAGGCAGCTTTGTTTCTTTCAAGGATTCTTACAAGAATATACAAGGGTAAAGGTAACTTAAATGTATTCGCTTGTGCCACAACGTGGCTGAGCATAGAAACTAAACCACCAAGTTATATCGAAGTCTTCAAAGTCAAAACTGGATGCAACTTTCAAAGCAGAACGTTAAAAGAGCAGTCCGAGTAGACTCAAACATATTATATTGTGCAGCACTTTTAATACAACTGGCTTAATATCTAACTTTTAAGTGGAAAAAAATTACCTATACATGAAAAATAAAGAACTTTCTTTTTGGTAGTTTTACTAAGATTTCCAACGATTCAGGATAAAAAAAAAAAAATAGCTCTAGCCCGGCCTCGACGAGTCAGAAGTTTCCAGACGCCTGGCCGAAGAAAATAAAATCTTATTGTTGCCCGATATCCTGCCCCAAAATGTACCCCTTCCAAGTAGCGGGCCAGTCCAAAAAAAATGAACCCAAAGTATACCCCTGGAAATAACTACGAAGAGCAGCATGAATCAGCAAAGGCAAATGCAACATTCTTTCATCTGGGATTAAAACCACGTGATGGAATTATCAAGAATTTATTTCCTTTCTTTTTCCGTGTTTATTAACAAATCATACTAACGGAAACTTACGTAACTGACAATAAATGTTAATAGCATGAGTACAGTCTGCGATATTTCCCCCTATTAAACTTGATTTTTTTTAAAGGTTAATTTCTTTTAATTCATTAACACCACAGAAGGTTCTTTATTGATGGAATGGTTAGCACGAGTGGCGATGTCCACAAAGAGCAGGAGTTTGAGCAAACTTTAACAGACATTGTAGGTCGCATCTTCAGAAGCTCACAAGCACGTTTAACATATTGAGAACAATTCAAACTCAACAGCATTACGAATAACGGGTCTAGGTCAGAACCCCAACCAAAACCATCGACATGCCTAAATATAGAATCTGACTGAATGACCACTCGTAAAACAGAACGCAACCGATCCGGTTGTCGAAACGTAAAATCAGGGATGAACCCTAGGATGACCCAGGGTAAATTCCTATCTCTGAAATTAAATCCTTCCCGTAAGATCTTGAAGCATTTGCAGCTTATGTTTTGCCATTTTCATCCACATCACATGTATTGTAGTAGATATGTTCCCATCCTGTGTGTGACTGCTTTCCACATATAAAGGGCTTATTTCTAAATCGTCTTACCTGCTCTGAAATTTTTATTTTCTTTCACGTGATGTGGATAAATTGCAAAAAATTGCAAATGCTCCATTTTCCCGGGATAGGAATTTTCCCCCAGGCCACCCTTAGGATCCATCACTCGTTTTACGCTCGGACAATCGTTCTGGCACGTGGGTCTTTATGGCAGTTATGATGGGCGTCCTGACCATTTTACGAGTGTGCGCTCTGACCGTTTCTGCATTTGGGCACTGTTCTGGTGGGGAGTTCGGCCGTTTTCACAAGTGGGCTTCCTCACCTGTGTGCGTTTTGACCTAGAGCCAAAAAGACTGATGTCACAATTGAACAATAAACGGTCACACTGCAATACATAGGTATTCATTTTCAACAAATGTCTCGGAACAACTTGGAAAACTTCAATAGAGAAGAACCACTGTAATCCGACCTCCGATGGTTCGACTCCTCGCATCATCCGACTATGACGCAGGTATAGGAAATAAGGCGAATTTCTGCTCTTGTCCTTAAAACACTACGCATATTGTTGAGCCAGTTACCGTGACACTTAACCAGTGCGTTCTCAAGCTTTACCACTATTTATTGTTAAAGCAGTGATTTTTGACAAGATGAACAGTTTGTTCTTTGTATCTTCCCTATTTTTTCTTAATTATCATATTAATTTATTTGCATTTTACTGTAATATATTAAATATTTTAGCTCCTCTTATAATCCGACTTTCCTTGCGTTCCGACCATGCCCTCAGTCCCAAAGATGACCAATTAAAGAAATTCTACTGTAAACTCAAAAACTGACAAGAATACTCTGGTCTTCTAACTAGCTAGCTCCTTGATCTAACATTTTTTTTTTAATGTAACAATTTCGAGGGTAATTAAATAGTAGAAACCAAATTCTCCGATTTAATTATATCTGCAAAATACAGTTACGAATTTTGAATCGCCCTGTACCCAATATGTAGAATAGCTGCCGGCCATTATAAAATTTGGTTTGAGGCTCTGGGTTACTACCTGTGATACATAGCCTTCGAGGAAATTACAGTTGACACTTCCTCCATAAAAGTACAACTACTTTTTGTCCATTGGTGAATAGAGGTTTTAGTTTTATCACAAAAAAAAAGCGCTTTGTTTTTATGAATCTCGTCCAAGTGACGTAAGCCATAACAATGTTCTTGTCCACTATCATTACGGAGTCCATCTACTGCGGTGAGGAAAAGTGGAAGACTTCTCTTTTTAATGGTAAAAAATGGAAAGAAACGGGATCAAAGATAAGAGAGAAAAAGGAGGTAAATTGTTGACTAACCTTCACTACTTTTACACACGATCATTATCCTACTTTCTTTTCCTACTGCAAAACAAAATACATCTATTGAATGCTTAAAAAGAAACTAGTTGAAAGTATATGGCCGAAGAAACTCAGTTTAGAATACTATTTCGACAACAGTTGCTGTGTTCCTGATGGAAGTGATGTGACCAGCAGAGACGTATCAAAGGGGAAAGTCTGTGGGGTATGGACAATCTACCCCGTCATCAACACACACAATACCAACTGTCACGTTCTAGACTTATGCAACTCATTATACTTTGCAATTGGGATGCGTAAGTTTGAGCGTGAAATAGGTGGATACTTACTTTTGGCGCCAATAGTACATTACATAATCACACAAACCTTGGACAGGGAAACACGTGGACCTCCAAACGTGCGGTAAACTAATTACGTACTAAAAAAAAATATAGACAAGATTAATACGATCTTTTAGGCTTGAGCAGAAAAAGCTGAGAACTCTTATACATAGTTTTGTCTATCCGTTCGTTTGTGGACAATCTTCAACTCAGGAACTACTTGGGCTATCGTTCAGGTGTCGTTCGAAGGGTCTCGGCAAAACTTTTGCGACAACACAGAGCAACGCGACAAACTTTTGCGTTGAAGCCTGGTGGTAGCTCATGTGCACAGTCGCCCAACTGGACTCCGGTTCATTTGTTTGCTTAAGCACTTGGAATGGCATCAAACTTGAACTAAACCATTCAACTTACATTCAATTTTTAGTATCGTTGTTACAGAAAAAAACATTGGCCCATGTTAGGGTTGCCACCTTTTGAAGAATAAAATACGGGACGCGCAGCAAAAAAAATACGGGATAATACTAAAAAAAATACGGGACAAATCTGGAAGAACCTAAAGTGGAAGTAATTAGTTCTGTACTACAATATGACGACCCGCACAAAAACCTCCATAATAATCAAGAACACACACAAAACGTCTTACTTGCGAATGCTCACACTCCAAAAACACTTGCGGGCAGAAAATGGCTATTTCAATTTCCTAAGCACATTTGGCGTTAGTATCTGCACTGCAAAAGAATACGTGGTTAATTGAATACTTTTCGGTGTCCCTGAGTGACCACCATTTTTTGTGTTGAATCAACGCAACATACGGTGTTGATTTCAGTGATTCAACATAATAAAGATTGTCATGTTAACACTATCACAATGTTGAATCACCGAAATTACACAACAAACGGTGTTGATTTAACACAAAAAGTGTTGGTCTGTATGGGACGCCGAAAAGGGTTTAATTAACCCTTTTTCGCAGTGTGTTTACAACTAGAGCAAACAGGAGGCGCAAGTATTATATCCACGTCCTCGAGTCTCATCGAATCGAATTTGATTTATGACCTTTAGGGAACTTTGGCTTAGACCGAAACACGCGTCTCATGTTAGGGCCAGAGCTGAAACGGAACATTCAGGTCGTTTTGGACCGGGTCTGAACCCTGTGACCCGGTGGGCAAAGTAGAGTTTTACATTTATTCCTTACGTTTGAACAGTGTTTCTTTCAGATGGGACCAGGTCCCTCACAGCACGAAAAATAAGATGTTGAAAATTCCCGGTTTATTATATTTCCCAAACTGGGCCATGTTTCGTACCGGGTCACCTAGGTTCGGATTTGGCCTGGTCACCCAAAAGTGATCCGGTTTCAGCTCTGGTTGATGCCTGGAGATTTGAATAGAATATGCTCGCCAGTCTACATAGTAAACAGTTGGGAAAGAGTAAATGATAGTTTATTTGCCAAAATAATTTATATTTTGAAAATATATGTGTGAATTTACGGGACAAGCACTGATAATACGGGACGCGTAAATTTTACCTAAAATACGGGACAGGTGGCAACCCTACCCATGTTCTTCCTGAATCGTGAACAAACTAAACAATTATTAATATTATTCAATAACATAAAAAAAAGAAGCCACTTTACAGGAAAAAACTGCTTTTATACACCAGACAAAAACATTAGCTACAATTTGTTTGGTCACTCTTCTATCTTGCTAGCTTCAGTTTGTTAATGCTATTACGATAGTACTATTCACGATAGTACTTCAATTAAACGTTATTTTCCGCTTATTGTACACTCAGGATAACAGAAAAATATCGATATGTACAATCTCCAAATCAGTCGACCAATGTGGCAACTGAGTATTAGATGTACACTTAGATACTCCATTATGATGTGTTCGAAACATTATCAGCTCAGCGTTGTCACATCTTGTAGCCTTCGGATTAGAAAAAAAAATACATCGGCCATTTTTATGATCCCTAGTGTATACATATTGTGTATTAGATAAAAGAAAACAGAATTACTTTACGAAAAGAACTTGGGTCCCTGTGAATAGTCAATAAAAATTAAAAACAAATTTTAAAAAACAACATGAAAATAATGAATATTAAATTTAAAAAAACGGTAATTACAATTCAATTAAAACACGTCTCTCGTTGATTTACTAAATGACATGCATTCTCACTTTGGAAATATAATGATGTCACGTTTTGAATATTTTATTTATATTTGGTGCATTTTTCTGAAAAGTTCTTTTTTTTAAAAAAATAAACCATTGTAATCTCCTTTATACAGTTGAATTACTGGTTTATAATTAAATAATTTCACAATGCCCACAACAGTAATATTATTAACACGAATACTTAAACTATTTTTTTGTTACTGCCATGGAAAACCCTTTACTTTTAAAAACAATGTAGACGTACTATTCAAGAAAGACATTAACTCGTACCGTTACAGAAAATTATTGGACAATGCCGCTAAGAAGGCGGAAAAGGGAAATTTGGTACTGTTAGATTTCATTCATAAAAACAAAAAAGACGTGAACTGTACCACAAGCTTATACTCTGTAGTAATTTCTCATAATTTAAGCGAGCACGCAGGATTCTCCACTTTTTTTTTTTAAGCAATAAACCTTTATACAAACTCTCTATTGTAGTTTGAAGAAAATTAACTTAATATTGGCAAGAGGGAGGTTTTGTTATGCACAAACGAAACGAAGTACCGGTATGAAAGATTAAATTTAATTGGTTATTGACATGTTAATTATGTATGCACACGAATCATGTTACATAATAACTAAGACATTAACAGAACGCTCACAGAGGTATGTAGCAAGAGAAATAATAAACTAAGCGTTGCAGTTTTAACATCATGTATGTATCGCATATACAGACTGATTTACAATTCTACCGCTCAGAGAAATTCACAAACTTCCCGCTGTATCCTTTTTCGCATGCTGTTATACGTATTTGTACAGTCACGGAAAAATGTATTATAGGAACCTAGCACTTACTTTTTATAGACTAGATAGGCATCTATGACCTAAGCCTGTAATTTGTAGTCCCTCAAAAAAGTTACGCCTATGGCTCAAACGGACATTTTTGGAGTCAGTTAAAAAAAGTTATAATTATAATATTCACAAAAATATGTTTCTAAACTGGAGGTATGTAAAACATTTTAACATTTTCTAAAGAAGAACAAATACCTGAAATTGCAGCTGAGTAATCCACACACACCAGAATTTACTTTTGGCGCTATTTCAATTTTCTAATGCTATAATAATAATAATAATAATAATAATAATAATAATAATAATAATAGGCGTTACAGACCGATAGGTCCTGATCTTGCCCCCAACGCATCTGTCCGCGGTTGGTGGAACCGCGTGCACCTGAGTGACGGCAATGTGGTCAGCACTACGCGCCACCTGCCCACGTATTAGGGGGCTTTCTAGACCGAGTGGCCTTCACGTCTTTATTTACGTGACTCTCCAGTTTGCCTTACGACGCTAGGTGGACGCCGAAAAGTAGAACTACAGTCGGAAATTAACAATGCGAACATGAGTAAAACGCTCTAACCACTAGACTACGGAGCCCCTTGTTCCTAATACTATACTGCCTTAGAGAATTTGGTGGTGCACTCCAGTATATAAGTGAATCTTCTGGATTGCTATCTTATCTCGACTGATATACATAAGCTCTCGGGACGGGCGTAAGCCATAGTGCTGTTACCGCCCATAAAATTCATTTTATTATTATTATTATCATCATCATACATAAGCTACAATATTAAAAAAAATCTGAAACGTAGCATTTCGCCCAATGTGTGTGTTTCCCGCCGCGTCTCACAGACTTAATTCCACCGTTGGGTTTCACTTACCTGACTTCCCTCCAATCTAAGAGAAAACTGTTTGAGCCCTATTTGAAATTTTCTCTTAAACACAAATGAGGATTCTTCTCGGCGTAATTAGTACTGTACTCTAGGGAACACGACTCTCAACTGCTTTCAGTGTTACGTAAATATATTTTTTAGGTACGTACAAATTTAAATTGATATGGCATGCAAATTTGTCTTGTACCACATACCAATCTACTACTAATGCTGAATCAGTAACGGGCCATAGCTTGAGAAACGCACGAACCTTTACACTTTTTCATTATAGTTTTTTCACCTATTTTTCATAAATTCTTCAAGTCAACCTACCATACATCCTGTACAAGCCTAAAATAATAATGGTTTCCGAGAGTGAGAGGAAATCACTTGGTTCTCAAGATCAGAGACAAGTTTTGAATTTAAATGAAGCCAACCAACACATTTCTTAATCTATATTCAGTTACATTAATTGTAGTGACTAGAAAAAGTCACTTTTTTCTCTGCCTCCAAGATTTACAGTTCCTTAATGACACTGTACATGGCTGTAATAATTATGAAATTACATCACCTGTCACTTGCACTACATAGTATTCTGTCGTAGCCTGAGAAAGGAAATACCTTCTCCAGCAAACTCACTTCTTTATGAATGATAAACAGGAAATTCACATAGTTTCAAATTGTATAGAGCGAGAAAAAATATATAATTTCATCGTCTCAAACATCTCTTGTATTAAACACGTTTTCTTGATTTAAAGAAAACTGTTTATGAAGCAATAGCTGCGATCATTCAAGCATTTAACTAAAAGGAAAAAAATATATATCAAGATATGTGTAAGGAAACCGCTTTTTGTGTGTCAACACGTTTAATAACAGTTTTGTTGCTACCTGTCAGCACATATATAACACTATCTGTTCTGTTTGTTAATGAGAATGACTGTTCAATTGTTTACTATTATTATTATGTAACTTACTTGATCTTCAGACAATGAGCTGTTCATTTGTTTTGAGAAAACTTGATTCATGACGTCTTCTTCCCCTTAAAGCGCTACTATACTATCGAGCTTGTTGATCAGCTTGCTCGACGAGCTTATTGTCGAGGAAGCTCGAGTATACTTTTCGCTATTACACGATTGAGCTTGCTAATCAGATTCCTCGATTGTACTTCCCCACTAGCCGCCAAGGAAATTTAGTCTCACCAAACACTGTCCAGCTTGCTCGACGAGCCTACCCTTCAACAAGCTCGACGCATTTTTTTCTATTACACTGTCGAGCTTGCTCGTCGAGGAAGCTGATCAACAATGACTGTGTTATAGCTCCTTTACTTTAAAACTAACAAACGTTTTGTATAAAGTTTAAACAAAGTTAGTTTGTAAATATAAACAAATATGTAACCTTAGGGTGACCCGATGACATCACACTGAAGTGATGATGCATGTTCTGCCCAAAGGTCCCTGAGCAAGGTGAACCGATGGTGGTTTGCCATTGCTTTCCATCAGATGAAGATGATGTCCGAACGACTGGACCCACAGTTTAAAGTGTGTTCCGAATCACTTATGTCCTCCACCGGAAATCAAACCCGGGACCTCCTGATTACAAGGGAAGGAATGTTACCAGTCACCCACAGGGGACACTCATTACTGGAGTGCGTACAGAGATAATAAAATAGAGATATACGTATATTCCGCGATGGTGCGTATATGAAATTAAGAATATGCGTATAAAAATATTTTAATCTACGCAATTCTTTAAATGGAGAAATCTAACCACAGAAAAGGACCTGTCAGCCTTAGTCACCACGTCAAAAGTGACCTACAAAGCAAGGACAATGAACTCAAATTTCAAATGAGTTTATATCTGCTCGCTAAGACGCTAACCTGCATTAGAAAAACACAAGAACAAGGTTTAAATCAAGGTCAGTCCCATGTTCGACCGCCTCTACTAAGGACACTAAGTTACTCAAGGAGTACCAAGGTACGTATTGAATCGAATGCACTTCAGAGCACCACGCATTCGAGCACTCTCCAGCATCCTGGCAGGGGTTTGAACCCGCGCCGCCAGTTTCAGTCCTGACACGCTTCACCTGAGCTACGGGAACGACTACAGCGTACACCGGAGATACATCTGGTAAGATGAAAATCACAGGAACGTACCGAAAATGACAAATCAAATACTCGCGCACGTACCTACTATGTTCCAAGAATTAAACTACTCTTTCATGTACTAAATTTTACGATGATGACGGATTAAAATGAACTTCTGGTATAAACATCCGTATTACCATGATCATGAAGACGAAAAGCGTAAAGTCATAAAAAAATAACAATATAGTAATTATTTTTTCATTACATAAGCAATAAAGGAATACCGCCGCCATAAAATGCTACTGGGAATATGGTGAAGATATCAATGGTGAAAGCTTGAAAACAAAACAAAAAACTAACATTATTTTGATGAATTTTGTAGTGTTATTGAACCTATGCTTATAAATAGGATACACAAAGCTTATCGTTATATCTTTTTATCAGATCATCAAAATACGTCATACAGATGAAGTGGCCAAGATAGCAAGAAAATATTGTAAATATACGTTGATATAAACAAATCTTTACAATCCAATTTATATATAAAAAAAAAGAAACAATTGCACAAGCTGATAATTTTATCTTAGACATTATGAATGTATTAATAAAAAGTTAGTCAACACGAATGCATGTTGGATTTTATTATTATATTGCCTAAATTAAAGCTTTTTTTTCCTTGGTGAAAATGTGTTTCATGTGTGAGTGAATTGCTATTAACGTTTTGAATTTAATCTTACGGTCTTTAGGCAACTTTGGCTCAGGCCATATGGATGAGAGGAAAACTGGTGAAATTAAGGAAGTGGGAGGTCACGGGAGAGATGGTTATACGGAAATCTTCCTTGTAATAACCTCCCCTAATTAGTGTCAATCGTAATGGGACTCGTACCAATGAATCCACTTTCGAGAAAATTATCCTTGAAGGTAGGCAACCCTGCAATTCCAAAATGCCATTCAGGTTGACTATACCTCAGGGTTTCATTAAAAACAAAGTTCTCCGTACTATTTTCAGTATATTTAATAATGCTATATGAGGGCATAGGCACAAGAATTTCATCTACAAAATACAATGTTTCGCCAAAATTAATACATGAAATAACGCCCCCCCCCCAAAAAAAAACAGTTATTTTTCTTTTAGGCCGCGAAGTTGTGTCGTTCTGTAATTTCACATCGTCTTAGGTGAGAATAACGCCTCCACTAGAGCAGACAGTGACGAACCAACTTCACATTTCTGTCCAAACACCTCGGATTCCCCTTCCTGATTTTAATTCTGTTAAAGCTACGACATTTCCTTTCAGTATTTTTGAACTTCACGTCCTCACGCTAACCCCTAAATACATTGCAAGCAGAAAGAAACATTTCAGACTGGGAGATACGGAGACCGCATTCCATTTACACAGTCGTTTACAATCCGCTAACGCTACAACCTTTCCTTTTATAGTATTTTTGCATAATGTGCACTCAGACTGTAAAGACTGTCTTGGCGAAAGCAGATAGGGTGAAACTGACTTCATATCTATTCTTACCAAATGCACTTCAGAACGAGCCTGCCTTAAGTTTTATACTATATAAACTAATCTGTGTGCTTGTTTTCAAAAGTGAAACAAAAGAAAAACAAACCGCGACAACGAACACATGACAAGAGGGACGCATGCAAGCATGCGAAATATTACATGGTGGAAGTCGCTATTAAAAAAAAAAAAAAGAAGTGACAACTGTCAACATATTTCTCAAGGATACTTTCCTTTTGAACTCTTCCGCATACCACTTATCTGTCATGGGGAAAAGAATAAAAAGCTTGAGTGTGTGGAGGAGGGATGGTAATGAGGATATGACATTTTTAACGTGTCACATTAGTCTCCTTTTTTTTATCTTTTCGTACGGAAAGTCACGAATGTGTTTGAAGGCGAAAAAAAAGAAAAGACTCATTCCCACCCTGAATGTTGCTACTGGGGTAGAGTGTCAGGAGGATTGAACATAGTTTCCAACCTTTTGCCTATAGCAGGGACGGTAATTCCTCACCACCTCCTATTGGACCTTGTTACAATTGGTGAAAAACCTGCTTCTATAATAATCATATTATTGGTAAATATGAATTACCTATTTTAGCCTTTCACTTTTCATACATAGACCCCCTACGAGTAAAATAAAGCATTTGTATGTTAAATCATGATGATGTGCTGCCAGAAGGATCCTGGGCAAGGTAAACCGATGGTGGTTTACTATAGCCTTCCACCGGGTGAAGATTACAACCTAAGGACGGGACCTACTATTTAACGTGGCTTCGGAACCACTTGTGTTCTCACCGGGTATCGAACGCAGAGCCCCTTAATTACAAGGCAGCAAGTGTTAAGTCATGGCAGTGAGAAAATAATTTTGCTCGCTTATGTATTAAAAAAAAAATCTTTTTAAGTGTGAATTTGGTTCCCGAACCCCCAAAGAACGCTCTAAGGACATCCCGGACCCGCAAACCACAAGTTGGGAAGCACATTACCTTAACTGATACTGAAATATATAATGCAAAGCACTTGTCACTAAAAGAAATTCGCGAACTTTCAGACAGGCTTTCCAATGAACTACCTCATATGCTGTACGCGTGTACATTGGCTTGTTTCTGCGGTTACATTTAGTTGTATTAATAAGAAGTGACATTAGAATACTTAATACTTAATTTAACTTCCTAATTCTTGGATTTAAAATAAAAGTATATACTTGAGAGCAAGTTCTCTAGTTTACGCTAAACACGACTGTTTTCAAACTTAATTTTATACTTAATTTTTGTATTTGAGAAGTTAGTTTAAATTAGGTTAGTGTTTCTCAAACTGTGTTCCTCGGATCATTAAGTGTTGGAATTTTACCACTTGTCTGAGTGAAGACACCCCTCGACGAGGAATAAGATGAGGAAGATATCGGGGATTACTGAGGGAAACAAAAACGATGGCCGGCGATAGCGGGATTTGAACCTGTGCCGCCTTCCCCAGTACTTATTCGAAGGTTATGATAAATTACACTACGTTAGGTATAGTTGCGGTTACGCCCACCCGCGAGACGAGATTGAGGCTATATCGTCTCGTGGGCAACACTGCGGTTGCCTTACACTATGCTTATCCTAAAACCAGTTTGTTCCGATCTCTCTAATATTAAGATGTTTATTCTCCCATCCACGATACCGAATCTTACAGTTTTTGTAACTTTGGGGGACCTTCCCACCCAAAGTAAAAAAAAAAAAAAGAAGAGGGAAAGAATGTTTGAATGTTTTTAACAGTGAACTAACATCGTTAAACAAAACTGATTACCTGGAATGGGAAAAATTCATTTCACAAGGGCGCTGTTCTCCAAAACGAAAGTACATAATGTTTTAAAAAATGAAAATATATTAGTTTTTTTTTTCTTCAAGAACACTAAAGCAAGTGTAAGGACTGAAAAATGTTCTACGCAATTATAGAAACAGGCTCTATGGTTATAGTCCTGCTACCTGCGTTGTCATGTCCAAGCACAAGTCATATCTAAAAGATTAACCGTGTTCAAGTTCATGGTCAGTCTTACTAAAACCATGTTTGTTTTCAATTTTTTTTTAGGCCTGGTCGATATATGCAAAATGCAAACTTCAATTTTGTCAGTCTTACACAGTATGTCCGGAATATAATGAATGCCCCACTGTCTGGTCCCGACGATAAATTTGTCCACTCACCTGGGGTAGAAATAATTGAGTAAACCAGTAAATAATAATAATAATAAGGCAAACTGCATTCTTTCTTTAGCAATGCACACACCTTTGAATGTGTTGTCAAATGACAGTTTCGATATGGCATTTTACAGCAATCTGCATAAAATCTGGTATGACTGAATTTCGATGAAATGACTAGGCAAACTCTGCAACATTTATGTGTGGATGGAAAGAAAATATTCTAATGCATTAAAATATTCAAGATCCTAATGTCTGTGCAAGTATGAAAATAGTGCCTTCATGCTGGAGACACACGAGTTTATGTACTTATAATTGTCTGCTACTAAAACTTTAAATACTTATCAGGCTAGTTGCAAGAAAGTCAAAATTATGCTACCTATATAAGTGTGAATACGGTATCTTGATTTTCTTTAAAGTTATTGTTTTAAAGAGGAAGTTAAAATTCAGAAATAACTTATTACTACTGCGTGTATTTGAAGCTTAACAAACATTTTCTCACTAATTTAGTGACTTGTAGTTGTAATTCTGAAATATTATTTAATTTTCAATAATTGTTATAAAATTTACGCATCATTCGCGGTAACTTTGCACTAAAAATGAGTGATGCGCATCTTATTTATGGCGTAAAGTTAACGCCAATAAAGTAGGGTAAGAAGAGGTGATGCTAATATTTGTTTTAGAATTATGTAACATTTAAACGGTCAGGCCTAAATTCATGGAAATGATTCTGTTTGTAGATAAAGAGTTCTTCTGTCACATTCTCTAAAAGTTGATTGGTTTTCTAAAATCACTACCAGTTGATTGAGTTTCTAAAATCACTACCAGTTGATTGAGTTTCTAAATTCACTACCAGTTGATTGAG
>JAGDQP010013638.1:17377-47266 GCA_022664845.1 Lepisma saccharinum
AGTTGATTGAGTTTCTAAATTCACTACCAGTTGATTGAGTTTCTAAAAATAATCTTTTAAACTGTGGTCATTAAATTGAAAAATAGCATTTCAGGTTGGGTTTTTGTAGACGACAAAAACTTGACGATCGATTCAGATTTTGAAGAAAAAATGTTACTTAGAATGTATATTAATGAGATTTTCTTTCTTTCAAAGAGTAGACATTAACATGATTAGACAGGGCAAATTATCAATCATGTAGCCGTCGTGAATCCAACATTATAAACCCCTTTTTCCATTACCCCATAAAAATCCAAATGTTCGGGGGTAAGGCCAACAGTTACACTTAAAAAAAAGAAGGAAGAAATGAGTTCACTTGTTATAAAAATTTACTAATGAGGTTTCCAGCATTTCCAACATTAGTAAAACATGGAAGAGCCTTTGAAGTTGAATTCCTAATCATTAAATATTTCAATTTGTTCAAGAAGATTCTTCTCTTGTACTTTGCTTGTATGATCATATTATTAGAAGTAAAAGGTGCGATACGCACGCGCCGTGAACGGCACATGGGGGATGTGGAGGTTGCGCCCCACATTTTTCTTGACCTACAGTACGAAGTGAGGTGGGGTGGTCAATCCCATGCTCGACTGCCTTTACCTTCCCAAGGTGCCCAGGAGTACCAAGGACACTCTGGAGGGTTGGACCTCAGAGCGGCAGGCATGGGAACACTGAGAAAAGTGTTCTCCAGTGTCCTGGACGGGATTTGAACCCGGGCCATCCGATTCGTAGTCAGACGCGCTACCACCTGAGCTACGGTGACTCATTATTAGAAGTACTTTGTTTAATTGCAATTTCTCAGTGTTTTATCCAAGAGCTGGTGATCGCTTTCCTACCATGACAGTTCTAGACAACCACAAAGCGAAAAATGTTGCCAGGAAAGCTTTAGGGCTTCTTGTACCAGGCCACGGATTTTATTGGACAAAGTTACAAACTTTTTACTTTGTACTATTTCCCCACTCAATATAATTCTCTTGAGTGTGAAAATGATTGTTTTATCAATATTTTGTGTTACCAAATCTTGGCGTACATTTCAAAATGTTTGTTTTCTTTTTTAAATATCTCAAGTTGTACATACCAACGATATCAAGTCACAATATTATTAGAATGATGCTCATGGGTGTTGGCTTTCCACCTGAAGAGGTAAAAGTAACACCTAGGGTACTGAGGAGAAAAAAAATACTAGTGGGTAACATGTACAATTTTCCTCTAGTTTTAATTTTCTTCAAGCACTATACATTCTCACATTGGACATTCACTCCTAAAATCTGGCTTATACCAAGATATTTCTTTTTCAAAAGTGGTGTGCACAACAGAGAAAATTAGCAAAGTTTTGAGATTACTCTATCATGCCCTGTACGTTTTCTTTTAACTACGCGAAATAGAAGAAACGTTTTCATGCTTTGCTATATAACGTGTTAACTTCAAACAGGGATTCTGTCAGGATTTTGTGTGTGTGGTGGTGCAAAGTCAAAATTGGGAGGGTGTTACGTTTTGCGAGGTTTCTAATGATATTTGACCGTAACAATTTTAAAATTGCGGGGGGGGCGGTGCTCTTAAGGAATTTGGGAGTGACCACTGACTTCGAAGAACAAAACATGTCCCCCAAGGTTATCTTAATATTTTTTTACGAGAAAACTTTACGGCAAATGATATTTTTTAAAAAAAAAATAGTATTTATTTCTGAGAAATGAACTGCATGTGATAAATACTGGTTAAGTATGTAAACAAAGTGATACTGAAACTTGAGATTAAAAAAAAAAAAACAATCATATTAATCACGACGATAAAAAGAATAACTCGTATAATCTCCCAACTGACGCAATACAACCACTCGTTTCAAACCTTTTCAAAATCGCGCACTATGTCGTATAACCTAAAACCCTCTTCTATGCGGAGTAGAACGGCGCAAGGCCGTATATCTAAATAGGTTAAAATACCTAAATGGGTTATAATATATTTTTAACTAGAGCCCGGATGTTTACGTACTAAAAAAAAACTTGAAAATAGACACTAGGAATTTCGAATAAAGTAAAAAAAAAGCAAATAACTTTGTAAATTTCCACAAATAATTTGGTAAAAACTAGACTAACAACTTGAACACAGTCAAGTTTCTGCACATCACGCAGAACTTGTCTCTACCGGTTGAAAAGAAATGGAAAAGGAGCTATTTGTAGAAAGTTATTTCAGATTTCATTAAAATAGGCATTTATAGGCACGAGGCCTATACATTGTAATCGGCAGAATAGGAGCCAATCCATACAAATTCATGCAAGGCTGATCATTACAAGTTTGCAGGAAAATAGATTTTTTTTAAAATTAAACTCGTCTGATAGCCATTATACCCAATCCAAATGTTTTACGGCACTGTTGCCAGATCTATAAATCTTAAACAGAGTTTGGATAGCAACGGAGACAGCGTATTTTAGTGGCTACACCCTGATTCCAGTCCTCCGCTTCCCCAACAAATAACACCCTAATACGCAATAAACTAAGTGCTTATAAAATTAACTTATATTACAAGCATTAGATAAAATTAAAAAAAAAAAAAACTTAAGGTAGATTTAATCAATTTTCAAGAATTTACCGAACGGTTAGGTTAGTAAACGAATCTGACGTACCGTAGCTATTTCAAAGTTCACCCTAAATAACGAACATCCGAATCTCACTTGAAAGGTTCGATTCGATACATGTCCGCATTGTCTCTGTGGAACAATCAACTTTAGTATAAGTATGGTCAAACTGACCTAAGTGAATGCAACGTAATTTTTCAACAATTCACAAATCTGAAACACAATGCTGACAGAAAAGTATTAAATTGAATCGAAAATTACGAGAGAAACGCTTAACCTGGAAATAGACATGAATTTATTATCAGAAACACTGGAATTGATTTACCACTAGCCCCGAGATGGCTTTATTGGGATTACCAGTTATGGAAAAAAAAAAATCAGACTGCACACGAAAGGCACATTTCAAAAATAAATACATGAATGAATGAACTTTTATTAACATCCTAAACGAACTGGTGGATTTTTACAGACAAGAGTTTTCGGGTGGGTTCCGAACCACTTCGATCAATGGACCTCTCAAGGGACTCGAACCCGTGACCATACGGCGAGCTGGGATCTGAACTCAAGTCTATTGCCTGAGGAAACAGCAAGTTCATCACCGCAGTAAAAAAAAATTACAGATTAATGAAATACACTTGTGCACCACTTACCTTCTGTTCCCCGCAAGCACTCCAGTTCTATCGTGTAGTCCCAATATTCTAATGAATTTGGGCCCGATGCTTCGTAAGAAAGCCGTCTTTCCGTCATTTTATTTTTTTGTGTTCTTGTCGTATTGAATTTACACAAGCACAGGGCAAATAAACAAAAATCACAGCACTATCTCATGCCAAGCGGTGTAGGATTTGACCAGCAAGGAGGAAGGCCCCCAGCGTATGGAGAACACTTGGGGGGGGGGGGGAAACAATCACTAAAACCTTTGTAAAATCCTTTCGCTAAATCAATTATTTAAATTTAAGCTTTCCATTTCAGTATTTACTTAAGAAGCTAAAGCACATGCACTCTCACACGCCTTCCAAATACCAAACATACGTAACGAGTAGTGTACACAAAATTGCAGACATTCAATCCTCCTTTACTTAAGTTTTTTCCTTGCACTTCAAACCTTCCCCGTCTGACTTCGGTAAAACGAAAGGAAAAAAAACGCGACTGCATAAATTAGAGTACGTTCACTTCGCTCAAGTCTTCATCGATAACGTTTCGTTACTATTTGGCCGAGAGAGAAAAAAAAAACTAACTGCACTGTTCAACTTCTTGGATAGGAGGAACAAACACACTTTGAGAGCTCCACGACACGACTCGCTTGCTCGCCTGGCACGAACTCACTTGCTCCACTGATTACATCCAGCGACTCGACTCGACTCTACCCTTGAGGGTCTAACTGGAGGGAAAGTTTAATAAGCATAAAAGACAGTCTGTCTAACTCCCACCACTTTTTTTTTTTTTTCTTAAGTTTTATCCTACTTTGACTCAGCAAGCAATGATCCTACTACCTTCACTTCCAAAATGATAAAACCACGAGATGTTTTATTACGAGCGGTCAGGCAGGTAGGTAAGCGCCTATTGGATGGATGTGACAGGGAGCGCACGAAGTGTTTGTCAGTTCTCAACAGCAGAATACGAAAGTAAAGACAGGGTTGCAAACTCGTTCAGTTTACAAAGCTGATTTTTGAATTTGCATATAGTATTTAGGCACCTTTGGCTCAAGGTGCGTTTAACTATTATAAAGCATTGTCATTTTATAAACCCTTCACCCTTGTAAGCAAATATACCAGACTCCAGCGCTTGTGCTTACGTAAGACTTGCAAGATTTCTTCTTATCGTTATTCCGTAGTCCAAAACAAAGTTTAAATCTTTAAATCCACACTAATATGCAAGAAAGCGAATCTTACGTAAGCAATGTTCTGATCATCCCTCCCTCATTATCAGATAAAATAAACAAAGCTTGAACCCACTTCGCCGCTTAAATGCTTACGTAATACTTGAACGAGTCCTCAGGTCGGGATAGAGTAAAGGAGAGCATGTTGGAGGTTCGCCGCCCAGTATCTCGATACCATCCCAACATTTGCCTAGAGTCACTGGGACTCAGTGATAAAAAACACGGAAACAATCATTCAAGATGAGTGGCCACTCGGATCATTTCCACGACTGTCGGACTGCTAAGCCAACGCTCTACCAACTGAACTATGGAACTCTACCGCTTGGTAATTATTTAGGAATAGACCTGCATTTATGGAATTTAGAAACGTTTAGATTAGATCAGGATAAAGCGAGTCGGCCAGGTCTTGGTTTGAAGGTAGCATTTGAGGAATTGCTTGGTGTGGCCAAGGAAAATCACAATAAAACTCAGTCAGGATAGCCGGCCGATGGATTCGAAATTAGAAGTTCCCAAACACGAAACTCTAGCAGCTGATTATAAAGATGATAGATATTTTCCCCGAAGGCAGATTTGTGATCGAAGCTAGCTGGAAAATGTAAACATACGTTGATGTGAAATTGCCTTTGATCACACACAGATGGTAAAAACTTTGATAAACTTTATTTTGTATGGGTCATTCTAGTAACTATATATTGATTTCGGTCTCCTAATTATATGAGTAGTAAGCTTTTAAATTCTCAAAGATGCATGCCTTTCAAGATTCGAACCCGCAACCTCACAAACCTCGGCTCAGCGCCCCAGCTCACCCGACCATCGTGGTTAGCAGACACAACGTGATGTTTATTTATTTCGTATTAACAACACAACGGGTTTAGCTGAATTTAATTTTATTTATGGCCTTTAGGCATCTAAGGCTCAGCTTGGGATACTGAAGGGGAAGGAGTCGGCCAGGGCCTAATTTGAAGGTGCCATCACAGCATGTGCCTTGTGTGACAAAAAAAGCCGGCATTCCTTAAAATCTGCCTGTTTCCTCTTACAAAATTGTCGTCTGCTTCCCCAGAATCTGCGTGAGCTGTGAAGATCAAACACTACAACGTTGCCGCACCTACGCTTGGCAGTTTCCGCTCACTGTGCCAGACTGCAACTGGATTCTCGTTTTCGCTAATCTGCCTGAAACTTGGCAACAATATTTCACGGACAAGAAGACACTCACAGTTCCACCGCTTCCAGAAAACTGAAATTTATATGTTGTTTGCCCTCTCACAGAATCAATGACCCAAAAATCTGTCGCTCTTATTGGCTACCCTGTAGCAGCTCATTTTAGTTCTTCACCAGCCACGGACAAACATAAAATGAACTTAGATTTAAATTTAATTTTACAAAATAAAAAAATAGACATGATTTTTTTTTTTTTTTTTTTTAAGAAATTGGCCATTTTTGTTTAAGAAAGCTTCAAAATGTTTGATATTTTGATTTAACATTCTAATGTCAAGTATGATAGTGATTGGCGTTCTTGTCTGAAATCCGCTTTATAAACTAAAGGCTTGGACAAGGTGAATTGATGATGGCTTGTCATTACATTGCATCGGATGAAGATGACGTTCTAAGATCTAGAATTTAAAGTAGACCCCGAACCACTATACTTCAATGTGTCTGCACCGGGATTCGAACATGAAATCTTTTGATTACAAGATGGCGAACGACACTATTTATCCATTTTCAGTGTACCATCGGGGACAAAAATATCGACCACCCTCTGAACCTTACAAAGTAGAATTATACCAACAAGAAGAACAAACAATATAAATTGAACATAGCCGGGCGGGTGGGCCGAGCGGTCTGCGGCGGTAGGCCGTCGGCTTGAAGGTCCCGGGTTCGAGTCCCGGAAGGGGCATGGGTGTGGATTTTAACAGCTAAAGGGCGAATCGTGACGGGCCGAAGTCCAAAGTTACTAGACTGATCCATATAAAAATAAAGTTTATAAATTGAAAATACTTCCTGGAAGCTTTCAAACAAAGCTTAAACAAGATTCTCCATTGTTTAAAGCACATTGTGTCGACATGCAAACCACATACGACGATCGATTTTTCTGTCCTGACAGAACATAAACAAGGAAATCCGTTATTTCATTCAACAGAACTGTAGGCAACCTCCGGCAATGATGACATCGTTATAACTCTATATTCAGAACAATTCGTTGCCAAATTAGAAATCCCTTGAACAATATGCATAAAGTTTCTAACTGATCAACAGATGACTTTGCTAATTGCTTTGAAAATAAATCTCGAGAATATATTCTAATTATTTATTAATGTTCACTGTTCTCTTGCACACAATATTGCGCTAGACAGTCAGTAAAATATTCTTATAGTTGGCAAAACTGAATTCACACTAGCAGAAACGATTGTCGAGACATCTAGCGTCGTAAATGTCTGGTCGTCATGGTAACCTCACACGCTGGATGAGAAATTCCGAAGAATTAGCAAGTTCTGTGAACTGAGTAAACAAGATTCTTCATCTTTTTCTTATCTCTGTGCCTAGTCATCTATTTTATTTATTATGTTATCTTTTTGTTCCGGGTTTATGGTCCTTGTACACGCTGTCAGATAAGTTTGATATCCTCCCTACTCTCTTTACCTACAGCAGTTTCTTTTTTCACTAATTATATTCAGAAATCGGATATGTATTCCCGATGTAAGCACCATGTACGTACCATACAAAAAATATTTTTCTTTTTTTTAAAATAGGGACTTCCTAAGACATAGAGGAAACAGTCTTACCTAATGATTCAATGCTTGCATTATATTCAGTTAATTTTACTGGATTTGCATTCGGAAGGTCTTGGGTTCTATTCCAGCATCCTCCATTCTGACTGAAGTATTCTTGGGGTTTATCCTGAGTCACACCAGGTCACTGTCAGGATGCTGCCCTGACAGTCAGGATGCTCCCCTTCAAATCTAGACCCTGGTCGATTTCCTTACCTACTGCCTGAGCCAAAGATCCCTAAAGGTCAACACATACAATGAAACTGAATTGAATTAAAAGTTAATTTCATCTTCATACGAATGTCAACTTTGGGTAAATTGTGTAAATTTCTCCCCCACCCTTCTTTTCTTGAGTAAGTGAATTGTTATTAACGTCCTAAACGAACTGGTGAGTTTCTAAGGACGGGACCAACAGTTTTTTGGTAAATTGGGCTCCGAACCACTTCATTCAATGTACCCCCGCCAGGAATTCAACGTGTGGCCACGCACACAGAAAGCGAGCACGCTAACCTCTCAGCTACCCCTTCCTTCTTGACATTTTACAATCATTTCAAAGCACGATTTTAAGTAGCAACGTTGTCAGCTACGAACTGCAGGGACGAGGACACTCAAAATTTGGTGGACATGAGTCACGACCCGTATTTCACCTCCTATAAGTTTTTATGTGGGGTCAAGAAGAAAATTTTTGATGGGGTGTTCCTTGGCTCTCCGGTTGATTTTCAGCACGTAACAGTGATGTAGCTGGAGAATTCTATGAAGTGCTAATGATTTTAGTCCTTTTGAATCGAAATAGTGGAACGAGGTAGATCAACGGTAGCGTGCTCGCTCTGTAATCGAGAGATATTCGGTTCCAAATCAGGGTTATCCAAATGCCTTTTCCTAAAGTAATGTCTAATCAAGCAGGCGAATAAAAAGTACTTATAGGACAAAAAAATCCCGGAGAAAGCTATTTCTTACATGCCGGCGTATCCTACGTGCATACCTTGTACAATAACATAATCTTAAGGTAGGGGAGAGGGGGCATCTTTGAACACGTTGTTCGGCAAATTTAATTTTGCTTTCTCACACTCAGAGAATTTGTTCAGAGATACATAACATATGTGTGGGAACATATACAGATCCCCCCCAAAAATGACGTACTTCATTGTCACCTTAAAGCAAGGACAGGAACTGGAAGGCTATCGTTCAAAGGCCCCCCCCCCCCCTAGGGGATAGAGATGAACAAGGGTGGGTTAAGCAGGAGAAAGTAAGCTAAAGTTTTACTGGCCATACAAAGAATATAAACTACGCAGTTGTTAATAAATTGAACGAACTTGCTTGCTTGTTTCTTTATTGGTGTTATGAGGATTGCATAACCATTAGGCTTGCATAAAACTTTGAACTCGTACAAATGTTGTTAAACATGTTACACATAGCCTAATTGAAATGCTTTTACACTGTTGATATGTTGCAAACTAATTTTTCTTCTCAACAGTAAGTTTTAGCTGTAGGGACATAAGCTGTAACCTTGTTCAAATCTACCCCCTTCTTTTTGTTCAAAGCTGTCCCAGTACGTCCAATGACGCACATTTTGTTATTATGGAAGAAGGAGAAGGGTTTCCAGAAAGCGACAAGGACAATTTAATGCGTGAAGGAGTGTAGTTACTTCGTAAGTGAACATGGGAAGATATGCTACAATCTACAGAAGCTTACAATCTCTCAGATTAATTTTTATAGTTTGGAACCCACAAATTACATCAAGTACCATACTTCGCCAGGGAACGCACACAAATGACAGCTGTGTGGCATGATATTTGCAATTTATAAATGTTGGGACAAAAGGAATTTCCTTTTATAAATTAAAATATCTCCACTGTTCTAAGGTACCCCCCGTTCAAATGTACCCCCTCCCCCATACACAAACCGAGCCGCCGTAGTTCAGTGGTAGAGCGTTGGCGTAGCATTCGGAAGGTGTTGGGTTTGATCCCAGCGGCCGACCATCCAGACTGAGGTTTTTCCAGGTTTTTTTCCTCAGTCACACCAGGCAAATGCCGGGATGGCACCTTCAACATAGGCCCTGGTCAACACCTTTCCGAATCCTTTCTCCTCTCCTATCCCGGCCTAAACCTTAGATGCCTAAAGGTCGTAAATAAAATTCAAATTTAATTAAAGTACACAAGAATGAAGTACAGTTAAATTCACTGAAAATGACCGAAAAGGAAATTCTCGAAGCCTGAAAACTTTCACAAAATGGCAACACTGAGTTACCATGGAAACCAGAGCATTTCACATGTTTAGGGTTGTCGTATTTTTATTATTATTTTATATTTTTACCCTTTTGGACTAAGAAAATATTTCTTTGGCGATTTGTTTTACAAGAAAAGAAATGTATAATACAAATGCATTTTTAAAAAATTAAAACATTTAATAGAGTCTTGAATATTTGCCTCACATTGTTTTATTACTTTGTATACTTTGAATTTTGTGGACTTCGTACGAAACATAACTCAACACCGAGAAGAAATGTTATTGTATGTGCAGAACAGCAAATGGAGTTTATTTATTAAACAACAAAAGGAAAGGATGGATTAAAAGAGATTAAATAACTTAATGATTAGTCTCACTAAATTAGATGACAAACCACCCCAATTCAAGACTAGAGGAATGTGACCTGCATTAGCAAAATTCCCCATTCGTTCCCTGAGGACCTATCACACTAATGTCCATAAATACCAAATTAAAAAAAAAATGTAATATAGCCCATGGGGGAAGCAACAAGTGTTCACCTTATCTGGTTCCTGACTAGCAAAGCTTTGTTTGGCCCACGGCCAATATGCCAAAACCTGTCTCAACTAATATAACCTAATATTCAGGATTTCCTGTGAACGAAAGCAAATAATGTTGTGAGACTGACTGACTTTATTCTTGTATGATAAATGCTGAATCAAATTAAGGTAACATGTTGCTAAACAAAATACGCGTTGGTTTTATACGTATTGAATTTCGTTATTCCTCACTCACTCTTACGTCTTTACTTTGCCGTCTTCCTCATGTCCTCAGTTCTCCCTCAGCTTCAGCTTTTTAGTACATTCTAACGTCTTCACTTTGTTTACTTTCATAACTTCACTTCGCCCTTTCTATCCCTTACATTCACGTTGACACTTCATCCTCACATCTTCACTTCGCTCTCACAATCCTTTACATTCACGCCTACACTTACCACCGAGCCGCCGTAGATCAGTGGTAGAGTCTGTGTGTTGGCGTAGCATTCGGGAGGTCAAGCAGCCGACCATCCTGACTGAGGTTTTTCCAGGGTTTTTCCTCAGTCACACTAGGCAAATGCCGGGATGGCACCTTCAACATAAGCCCTGGCTGACACCTTCCCAAATCCTTTCCCCTCCAATATCCCGGCCTGAGCCTTAGATGCCTAAAGGCCATAAATAACATTCGAATTCGCCTACACTTTACCCGTTATTCGCTACTTAAGGATAATCTCAAGTAACAATATCCAACAAAAGATGGCAGCATTATCTCCGTATATGTCTAATGTATTCTTGCACGAAATTTCAATGCTGCTCCTACAAATTCAAGCCTAGAGAGTTCAAACTTTCAAGGAAGAGAGTTCATAACCAATTCAAGAGCATGATCGATGCCGATTTTTTATTTTCGTCTTCCTTCATTGTTGATATCGCTTCACTGTTGTTGTGAATATCGAAACCTATACCAACGAAGCTCTTTCGACAATGAACAAAAAAGGAAATGAAAAATCGGCATCGATCATGCTCTTGAATTGGTTATGAACTTTCTTCCCTGCAAGTTTGAACTCTCTAGGATTGAATTTGTAGAAGCAGCAAGGAAATTTCGTGTAACAGTGAAAATACATTAGACATATACGGAGGCAGTGCTGCCATCTTTTGTTTGAGATCGTTGCTTTAGATTATCCTTAATACACAACACTCGTATTTAGAGGGTATGTCGCTGAAACTAGACGGACATGAATAAATAACTATAGCTATCACACAAGTCGCCGCTGTTGCACACGTATTAAAACAGAAGCCACCATTTCTTCTGATTCCTATACACAGTTCATCTTCAGAATAGACTATGTAAGTCCTCCATCACTATATTTTGTTCCCAGTTCAAACAAATGGCACATTTATATAAGGTCACAAATAAAGCTTTGTAAGAATATCTATAAAAAAAAATATTAGAATTTCAATACCACTAAACGTTTATTAGAACTGTGCGTGATGTTTTTTATGGATTATGGAATAAAAGTATGAAGTGCTATCCGTTTATTGAATTGAAGAAAACATTAGATTACGTGCAATCATTGACCACAAGTATTATGGTAAACGTCGCATATGTTCCGTGGAGAAAGAAAAACTCATTCATGAATCACTAAATAGCATTCTTTTCTTCGATGACAAGTTTACACCGAGACCTGTGCTATTTTTCAATGTATTGATCGGTCAATCGATATTTCGCCAAAATCAAAATATTGATGTCACGAAAATTCAAGTATCGATATACAGAACGATTTTTCGATGCTAACGATATTTGATTTCCAACGATTTATCGATATCAAAAGTTCGATTTTCGATATATCATTTGATTTTCGATTTGCTAGTGATATCGATCTTCGATATAAAATTTGGGCTCGTACAGCCCTATTTACACTCCCACATTCCTGTAGAGTTTCACGGTCATTATTCTCGGAGTAATTATTCCCCCACCCCCTCCCATCAAACTTGCACTGCTATTACTTCTCGATTTGAACAAATTTCTAAACAACGGATGCATGTGACGTCATACTTTCAATAGCCCAGAACGAATGTATGTGGCGTTATACTATGTAGCATGCCAGCTTGCAACAAGGTTGTCAGTCGCTTGATTTGAGCTTTTCAAACTTGATATTGTGATGAACTTAATAAACAAGCATGAAAGTGGATTGGTTGTTACAACTCGCCTAATTCAAGCTTGTTGTGGAACAAGCAGCTATGCGAGGAAGTCCCACCACTTGCCTGCACTGTTTCACCGTAAGCTATCTTCACCAACTCCCACCCTTTTACTTCAGGCGTCTCTTGCAATCTGATGAACCGAGTATAAGTAACGCTTGGAAAGCCAGATAGGGTGTGTGATTCCGTGGTCTGGTGACTACAGTATCGGATTTGTGAGCCAGCGGTCCTCGGATCGTTCCCTCCGGGCAATTTCAATATTTCAAGAAGTAAGTATACATTATGTTTTTCTCTCTGGTCTTATCAAGGTTATTTCAAACCTTGATTCTTGTAAACTAGACTACTTGGTTCAACCTTGTTCAAACCTTTTTGGCTTCATTTGCTAAGCGTATATCAAGTTGTTCCACTTGTCAAAGTAAGTTTGATTCACGTTTGAGCCAGATCAAAATTGCTATGTGGGGTCTGATCCCCACAAACGTACTTACCAGTGGCGTATTCTGAATTCACAGCTTGGACTACCACTAGGTAAAGTAATAAGTAAAAAAGAGAGTACGGAGGTCACACATAGTATTGATGATGATGATGATGATAGGTGTTGTGGCCTCCCTTTCAAATAAATTAATATTACTTGCGCAGATCAAAATATTCGTTCGCAAGCTTAGGCTACGGTGGTAGCCTAAGCAGTCCACAGGATACGCTCCTGGTACTTACAAAGTTATTAGTAACGTTTGTTGTATATGTGTTTCTTGTTCTCAAATTGCTGTGTAGTTCTCAGATGCTAGGCGGAAATTGGACCTAAGAAAATAGGTTAATTACACATTACGCACCTAACAAAAAATAAATAATAACAGTCCAAGAACAGAACAAAAAAAAAAAAAAAAATACAAGAAATAAAAAAGACAATCTGAAATTAATTGGACTATGAAATTTGTAAGACTAATTTGACAACCCCTCCCCCCCCCAAAAAGAAAAACCTTTACATCCATTAAGAAAAAAGAGACTTGTATCACGACTTGTATATTTGTTTTTATGTGACTGAAGTGCTTCAGTTCATGCCACCATTTAACACTAAGCTCCCCCAAGGTCTTTCATGGTCACAACTTTCCAAGGCCATGGGAAAAGATCAGAACATTCACGTTGAAAAGAATAAAAACATCTTTTTTTACAAAAAACACGGTATTCTATACACTTCATTGTCACAATATCTTTTGAATCGGAAAGGTGTGAGGATGAAGCTGGGGTGGGTGGAGGAACGTTTCTGCTAGGTTACAATGATCAATTTGTAAAGCAGTAGAAGGAGTTTGTACCATAGACTAAGTACTGTAATAAGACGGAATCATACAATCTAAACTGTCTTTCCCAGCGTTATTTGCACTTAGTTCATTAGATCACAAGAGACGCATGTAGTAAAACGAATGGGAGTTGGAGAAAAATGAGCCTATGGCGAAACAGTCTTGGCACGTGATGGAAATTCAGCGCACTGAGACCACAGCAGAAGTGAAACGAAACAAATTTCAAGTCTGAGAACCTTTCTCGCATAACTTACTTGAATTAGGTAAGTTATAACAACCAAGACACTTCAAATTGATGCAAGGAAGACTATCATGCTTGTTTAACAGAATATCAAGTTTGGCAAACTCAAAGCAAGTGACTGACAACCTTACTGCAAGCTGGCATACTATCTGGGAGATTCTCAGATCAACATTTCAACATTATGGAATTTCTGATTCTCGGAGACAATGAACCCTTCCATAACTTGCTATTTTTGCCCTCACCCACTAGAAATTCCTATATAAACACTAGACTAGATACTCTGGTATATCCATTGCCCAATTCACTGGTGAGAGGAAGAAGAAAATGCCAAGAACATAGCTCAATATTGCGATCAATCAATTAGTCCATGGAAAATTATCTGTCACGCTCACCAGCCATTCTAATCGTAAAGGAGTCCTTTACGCTGTATCTCAAAATGGCCGTCTTATCTTCGTTACAGTTAATGATCAGTTTTAAAAAATCCTTGTTCATTTCTTCCTCTTCTTCATGATTTTTCTTTGTTCCTTTCTCCTTAAAATCATCCATTCTTTAGCTCTTATCTGTTTCCTAACAATAAAGGTTGTGCTAGTTTCCTTTCCATACAGCCATCAGATCTCTGACGTTTCTTCTAGAAAAGATTTTCTTCTTGCAAAAAAAGAGCATTCTCTTTGGTTAACAGATTATTAGGTACGGCGAAAAAGAAGATGAAGATACATCTTTTCACCGCATTAAGCAAAATTGAGCAGAAGAGAAAGATATAGTAAAAAAAAAAAGCAGGGGGAGGTAGAAATGCAATTTTCCAGTTACATACCCAATACGTATTGCATTGAAGATCTTTTGGTCGGATACCGTTGGAATAACGAGCTTTCTTCAATTACACACACGATGGACACTAACGACCTCTTTCGTTGCTGTACCCGCCCCAGTCTTTCTTTCGTTGTTTCGCGCGCATTTTATTCTGTAATGACTCAATTGCGAATGTCTTCGAGAATGAGAATCGTGGAACAATCTTGATGCAGTAATGCTTGATGAACTACAGATAACTTGGTTTGAAGGTAATCAAAACCCTTGACATGCATAAAAAAACGAGGTAAGATAGATTTGACAGTCCTCAAGCTCAAATCAGCGCACTTCTACAGAGATTTATCCAGAATTTTCAATTAGGACTTGTCAAACTAGTTAGGGGATCCTGTGACTACATTAAATCAAGTTTTTGTTTGTACTCTTTTTTTTTTTCTTTTCTGTGAATCATGGGAATTCCAGAATTCCTGACTTGTAATTCCCCCATCCTGACTTGGCACCAACATGTTATCACTGCCATACATAGTAAACCAGGATGCACAAACAGGGCGAAACGGGGTAATAAGCACTAGAATTTTTCTTTCGGGTTACATGCGTTGGACCAACACGGCGTTTGACCAACACGGCGTTTGACCAACACGGCGTTGAACCAACACGGCATTGGACCAACACGGCGTTGAACCAACACGGCGTTGAGCCAACACGGCGTTGGACCAACAATAAAATTGACAACGCCCCAGATATATAAAACCTAAAAATATAATAAAAAATATGATCTTAAATTATTTTTTTGAGCACCTGCGTAGAACCAACACCGGCATGAGACCAACACTTCGAAGTACCGGCGTTGAACCAACACGGCGTTCGACCAACACAGATTTTTGCCCTGGGGTGTTGGTCGTACGCCGGTTCTTGCTGCTTGAGAGGCTGTTGGTCGTACGAAGTGTTGGTCCAACGCCGCATCCCCGAGGAAACGTCTCGCCTGTTTGGACGGGAAAAGAGTACAAGGTGTGGATGTTGTTTCAAAAACTGGGCACATCAATTTTTTTCTGCTAAAGCACAAACTTGAAAAAAAAAAAATGAAGCCGACAAACTGGGGATGCGTCGTTGGACCAACACTTCGTACGACCAACAGCCTCTCAAGCAGCAAGAACCGGCGTACGACCAACACCCCAGGGCAAAAATCTGTGTTGGTCAAACGCCGTGTTGGTTCAACGCCGTGTTGGTCCAACGCCGGTACTTCGAAGTGTTGGTCTCATGCCGGTGTTGGTCCAACGCCGTGTTGGTCAAACGCCGTGTTGATTCAACGCCGTGTTGGTCAAACGCCGTGTTGGTCCAACGCATGTAACCCGACAAACTTAATATTAAAAGGAGATATGACTAATTTATATTATTGTGAACTACAAAGCCTACTGTTAATTAAATGAGCTGCATAAGACCTAAACTTTGGTAACAATGAGACAAGATTAAAAAGATCGCATATGTATGTGCTGGGGTAAAAATCAGCACCACCATATCTGGGGTATTAAGCATCATGGTTCTCTTATTATTTAAGTAGTGACTGCAGTGTAAACATAGAATATATTTCAATGAATTAGGTGTACGTAGAAATATAATAATGCAGATGAAACAAACATTGTCTGCTGATAGGCGTAACATGGGTTTTCTTTATATTTTCAAAGTGGATTCTGTGCCACTGGTCACTTACGAGGTGGTATCAAAAAGTTTCCAGACTGGTTTTGTAACATGCCAACAGATGACAGCACAGAGTTGCACGCGCAGTCGCAGTGAGCACTGGCCTTTATAGCTCAATGAAATGTTAGTAATAACTTCAGGATTATGTGCAGACACTTTTAGGACATTATTCTGTCCTAAAAATGTCTGCACAAAATCCTGAATTTACTAGTAACATTTCTTTGAAACTAATTGTACCCGTTATTGAAGTACAAAACGAACTTTGGTCCGTGAGAGTCAAATTTTGTTTACCTGCACTGAATTTTAAATAATTGACGTAAAAGGGAAAAGGCGGGAGAACCCACTGCGATTCAGCCTTAATATTACTCACCTGAAGACGGGTACAAAAATTGGCAGTAAATGAGACCAGTAGCACCACTACCAAATATTTGTTACGGTGAAGCTATACTACGTGAAAATGGTCCATCGTATTTTAGGTAAGAATGACTATGTTCGAAAAGTGAAAACCCCATTTTAAAAAGCCATATGAGTTACTGGCTCCCATGCCAAATAAATGGACTTTGTAGGAAAATGGTATACCAGTCGGACTCAGGTAATTTTGTCACGGTAGCTTTGTCACCAAAATATGTGCAAATAGATAATTTTCTCACAAGAGAGAAGAATTGACAAACAGGTACTTTTGTCACTGTATCCAGGGTAGCTAAGGGTTTTTTTTAGGGGATCTGGCCTCTTCTTAAAATAATTTTCACATCCTAATGTTATTTTGGGCGCAAATAAAAATCTGCTTTGTATAAGTAGCAAAACAGGAACTCTTGTGACCTGACCTCTCTTAATGCTCTGACGGACAGAGACTCTGTTACTAATTTAGTTCATACATAATAATAATCAAAAAAACAAAACAATAAAAATGCTTCGTTTAGAAGTTGTCCCATTGTTCATGACTGTGTGTAAAAAGTTATACATTAACAGTTTCATGAAAAGTACGCCTCATTTTAATGAAAACATAAATTGCGAATTGTTGACATAAAAAGAAGTAAGAATTCATAATGAGGAGGAAAATTTCGTGCTTCAGAGCCAAAGTTGGAACAATGATAAAACTGGAAAAACATATAATTCTGATCCATGTTCGATTTGTGCAATTTAAAGGAAGACGGGGGGATTAAGATAATACAATACCGGATTTTCCATCCGTTTCATATCCCAGGCTTGGGGGTTACTTCGGAAAACAAAGCCAGGAAGATGTCTGAAGTTGATATAAATTTGACGATAGGAATTATAGTGTAGTAACGAACGAATGTTTTTTTTTTCTTCTCAAATATCAAGCAGAAAATACAGTACAGTATTTTCCTACCTACAGATGATGTGTTCCATGTGCAGAAGTCATTAAAGAAACAACATGTCAGGAATAATATCAGTATTGCCAATTCATTCTCGATCTTATTATTTAAGAAAAAAAAAAAAGCCTTGGAAGTGACCAAAAAAAAAGTTTTACGGACACTTACTTACCCTAGCTAGACGAAAAGTGAGCCTGTGATATATTGAAGGTTTCATTTGACTGATTTAGCTTGGCAGAAAAGCAATCCCCATTCACGCATCTGTGATAGCAATGAATTTGGAACATGTTGACAAGATATTTGATTGAAAAAAAAAAAAGATGTTATACAGGGTGGTTCTGAAAGTCCTTGCCAGGGCTATAACTCGGCTCCTATTGTGCATAGATCTTTGAAACAAAATATGTGCATACCAAAGTGCACATGTGGGATCACATGGTGATGTTGCAGAAGAAAGCAGTGGCTTCTCAGGAATACCTTTATGGCGGGGGGGGGGAACTTCGACACTTTAAATGGCAATGGAGTTTGACTTTGTTGACTGAAATTTTGCCATTTGTTTAGAGGGTCTCTCGTATCAACGTGTAGACAGTGATTGATGTTAACCCAGAGTCAGATTAATGAAAAAAAAAAAAAAAAAAAAAACGCAAGGTGAATGTGGGAATGACATCCCACGTGGATTTCGAAATTCAGTTTAACGTGGATTCCGAACCACAAAGTTTAATGTATTTTTCACAGTGAATCGAACCGGGGACTCTATTATCAAGAAGATATTCGAAATCGCCCATTCACACATTTAAGGTTCTAGCTTCTTTAATTTTCTGGACGGAGTTAGAAATTAGGGATCTTTATCCTTCTGAAGCAACACTGAAAAACCTTTATTAAAATTAAACTCCTCTGCTGACAACCCACATAGGACCTTTCCTTGCCAGACAGCTTTCAATCAAAGATGGTATCAAGATGTCAGCGTAACGACACCCCATCGAAGCTTTCATCTAGCTTTCGAGATCGGAGTTCGCTACTTCTTAAATCAAGTAGCTACCAAATTAACATTACGACACTGAAACAAATTTTCGTGCTCCAGCCGAAGATCGAAACTGAGACCACTCGATTAAGCAACAATACACTAGTTCTCGTTTGACAACAAACTGAATATAGGAAGTAGTAGTTGTAAACCAAATAAAGTGACTGTTTTGTTTTCACTGGAGAGGGAAACAATCACGTCTCCACAAATTACTATGAAAATTAATGCTTTAGTAAATCACCTTTCAGATAACTTCATACTAAATGCTCACAGCTGCAAGTGCGCGATTCTATTATTATTCCTCGAACCGTTTTTGCTCAACCGAAGTTCACCTTACGTACATGATGCATGCTGCTTTTCCAGCCAGATTCGATCAGTAACGTCAACACAACACTAAAACATGCACAAGCTCATGTACAGACGAACTTTGTGATACGAGCAGACGACTTTTACTGCAACATATTTTAGGACTGCAGCTGTGTTGAAAGCCAACCCTATGATGTTTTTTTTAAAAAAACATTTTAGTAATAGAACAAGCGTCACACATCAAAATTATACAAAGCCATCCACTGCCTGGCCGTAAAGAAAATACCATCTGAAATCATATCAATGACAAGAATTAACAAGCCTATCAGAAAGTTATTGTCGACGAAAAAAGGAAAGCTATTGTTCGAAATTTCAAAAATGTGTGAGCTCGTTATAATTCAGACAACGCATCACCTTCCGACATGCCAGGACTACGTACCATCTTCTGCCCATCCATCACATAGCCCATACCTTGATCCATAATACATTATTTCTCAAACATTTGAAACAAAAGGAATATTACTTATCTAACAGTGATAGTTCACCTTCGTCGCAATCTTAATTGAAATGATATTACATACTATTTTAATTAAGAAATTACTTTTAACTTACAAATGAGTTCAAAGATGATTTCTCAAATTTGCAATGGACTTACCTGGAAAGACAATAAATAAATAAATTAATATTATGTGTGCATAAACCAACAAAAAATCCTAGTTTTTAAAACTTACAAATGACTGTTATATAATGATCAATTGAAGACTTTGACAGAACAAAATATGACAGTTTTAACGTAATATGTTTACATATGTTCGAACCATTTTAACAACGGAACCAGTGTAGTTAAAATGTACGACCAAATATTGGGAGGTGATAAATGACATCAAAACAGGGGGGAAGCGATAGTATATAAACACGTGGCTCGGAAAACGTTTCGTCGTCAATATCCAAGGGGTCGATGATATTCAACAATATTTATAGAACTAACTATAGGTTGTATCAAACGCGAATACGTGACGTCATTGACAACCAAAGTGGTTAAAACGAGAGAATAGGCCAAAATTAAAAGAACCTGAATCCGAATGTAACAACGTCATGCCGCTATCTTCGTGTGCACATCCATAATTTATTTATTCGTAACTTTACATATTGATATACTCAGGCACGTATCCAGAACTTGGTTTTGGGAGGGATCCAAGGGCTTCCGGGTGAGTCCAAGGTGTGTCTGGGCATGAGCTGTATATTGAATAGGTATAATTACGCCTGAAGTTATTACTTTTTCATAAAACCATGAGGTTCTTTTTGTGGGGGAGGGGGTCCGGACCCAGCCCCTACATACGTGCCTGGATATACAAATTACGTTAAATACATACTATTGATTAAGCAACATAAGAAAGAGTAAAGCCTCATTTTACAAGGTAATCACTTTCATTTTAAGTCTTTCCCACCCTTCTAAACTCTGGGTGTGCATACCAAGATGGCAGCCTGACGTTCGGATTTACGTTTGGTTCAATTTTGGCCTATCTATTTCTAACATCCTTGGATAAATCAATGACGTCATGTCTGATTCAACCTTTAGTTAGTTCTATAAATCTTGGCTACTAAAACCTTTTAAGTTCAGGTCAAACAATTCAGTTTGACAGATATATTGATAAATAAACTAATTATGATAATCTTACTATAAAAAAAACCTTTTAATGCTCTGAATAAACTTATTTAATATTAACTTGTATTTATAAATATACATCTAAATGTCAGAATGACATGACCTGGATTATGAAGTTGACATAATATCTTCATTCCTTGAAATATATTTTTTTTAAATAATAATAAAAAATAAATAAAGGAAGAAAGAGAGAGAGATCCTGACTTTTCCAATTCCGATTATGTTACCGTGCTTTGACCCTAACGGCAAATGGAATTACAGGTTGTATGACACGCTTCATCTCAGAAAAAGATATTTTATTTCAGCTACTCTCCCCGACTCCTTCAATCTTTAAAATCTGGATCGTGAGAAGGTCTTGTCACAGCTTATAAAGAGATTAATGTCGTTTATTTCTTCTTCTTCTATTTTAAGCATAGAAAAAATAAAAATTAAGGATTTCTTGTTGTATTGGCCTAAATTTGATGATTACACTGTTCAGAAACTTGGGTTGTAATATTCTCAAAAAAACATTCTCATATTTTTTTTTATTTTTTTTTCTTAATGAATCTTCTTTTATTTAAGTTGGTATTGGGTCATTGCTGTGTCGCGGACGTGACCACAGTGCATGCTAGAGGAGAAAATGCGTTTAGAAAAACTTAAGGTGAACGGAATTCACAAAGGTCGGATTTACTGTTTTGAATTGTAGCTAGTGGCACACAGTAACACCACCTACGAAAATCGTTAGTTGCAAATTCGTCTTTTGAAGGCTCAATCCAAGTGGGTTTTCCCGCCTTTTTCGTTTTACGTCAATTATTCGAATTTCAGTCAAGGAAAACAGAAATTAACTTTCATGGACCAAAGTTCGTTTCGTCCTTCAATAATGAGTACAATTAGTTATAATTAAATGCTAGTAGTAACTGCAGGATTGTGTGCAGACACTTTTTGGACATTATACTGTCCCAAAAGTGTCTGCACACAATCCTGACTTTACTATTAATATTTTATTAAATATAATTGTTCTCATTATTGAAGGACGAAACGAACTTTGGTCCGTGAAAGATAATTTATGTTTTCCTCTACTGAAATTCGAATAATTGACGTAAAACGTAAAACGAGAAAAGCCACTTGGATTGAGCCTTAAAGTTTTCTACGTTAAACTGTAATACGTATTTACAGGATCTATTTTGTTTTGTTTTCATTATTACCACTCTCAAAACATCGTAGTTATACAAAAGGGCATCAAGCCATAATATTTTTCCTATATTGTGTTATATAAAATTAAATAATGACGTAAAAGGCTTCAACACCTAGTGAACATATTATAAATGGACTAAAAACATAAGATAGGGTAAGGGCACCAGTAGTCGGCCAGTTAAGCGACTCGTTCACTTATTTTGTTTCCATTTTTTTTTAAAACCTAATACTTACACTTAAAACTCTTTAATTTAATTCTTTACACCTTTCTTAACTAAAGTAAATGATTCGTAACTCAAAATTTTACACGTACTTTTTATGAAGTTTGTTTTTACGGAAATAGGCAATTTTCACCAGCTGTGGGACACTCAGAACCAGTGGTCAGTCAGGTAATGTACCACTTATCGGACATGTGTCAAAAGGAAGATAAATCTATATTTTCATTTACCTATTAGAAATAAAGCTGTTACATTCATGTTAAAAAAAGTAATAATTATATTTATATCTATCTACGGGTATTTAAATTAAAATAGATCTAAGCCCATAATGAGTTGTTAAGAAAGACTGTTATTACGAACAATAATTACGATGATGGGTGTTCTGCCCGAAGGCCCCAGGGCAAGGTGAACTGCTGGTGACTTGCTCATGCCTTCTATTGCAAGAAGACGCCCTAAGAACGGGACCTACAGTTTAACATGGGAATTGATCGCGAGACCCCTTAATTACAAGGCAGTAAGCGTTACCACTCACCCACTATTAGTAACAACAGAAACATAAATTTAACTTGACAACAAAAAGTAGATAAGAAACACTTCTTATCGGCCACCCTGTCCGATAATAGGAACGCTCATTAATTCTATACGGTATACCTATAGTCGGACACAATTACGCATACACTTAATAGATATAACTATTCGTATTGTTTATGACAGAGGTTTTCAAACTGTGGTACGCAGAAGGTTGTTAAGTAGTACGCTATCAAGTTTATATATATAAATAAATCACAGCCATATTCAATCCACTAGTGGATGAGGCCTCTCCCCGAAGGGAGGAGTTGGTCTACTGCTCCCACGCAGACCAGACGGGTTGGGAGAGGAGAGCCGAAGCTCTCACTGTGATCGCCACTGTCTTTTATTCACAGCAGCTCCCCAATTGTCCTCACGATGCTGGGTCAACACCGAAATATTTGAGCCCCCACCGGGAATCGAACCCGGGACCGCTCGCACTGAAGTCGAGCGCGCTACCGACTAGGCTACGCAGGAGCTCTTATATATATATATATATATATATATATAAATTTTAAGATATTTAATATCGTCTAGTTTAAATAACGTGACGAATCCGCACCCAGTATAAGTATTATTTTTTAATGAGAGTAACATCTGTGATAAATACATAATATTACTTCTCTTTGACAACAGAGCTTAGATCCAGATCGAGAAATGCTACAATATTTTATAGACAGAAATTACCGTCCGACTTAATGTATTGGTAATTAATAAAATTAGACAAGAAAAAGTGGTCTTCTGAATTAACACTGATTTTCCGATAAGCGAGGTTCATTTTTTGAATTTTAACCCTCAAAAAGGGAATTAAAATTTAGTTTCGAAAAATTATTTTCACAGTGTTAAAACTTCAGGGTTTTGTGAGCAACTATGGAATATTTCATTAAAATATCTTGAAAACTTTCGTGTTTACAGGTCTGTTACTCAAAGGGCGGAAGTGTTCCAATTCTGACAGAATTATTTTGACAAGACTTCGTTATGTATATTCGTACCCCAATGCTAATTATGCATGCAAAGTCATTCGGCCATATAAGGCTGTGTTTGTTCGTTAGAGGGCGTTAAATGTTTGGAACAAGAGAAATACAGCCCTGGCAGCCGCTGCATTCGCTCTCGCATTTTCGGTTCGAACAGCTATTTATTACTCAACATACAGATGCTTATCAGAATAATGGAAACACCTGTAGTTGGCAACACGTCAGATGTATGGGTTGGCAGTGGTGTCGTGGCGACCGCAGCGCCGGACTGCTGGTGGTGGTGTGTTAGGTCGGTCTCCATTCTACGTCAGGCGTCGTGGAACAGGAGTGTGCAGTGGCTGCAGCAGACGGAGGTAGTGTAAAATGGGAGACCTCTCAGAGTTTCAAAGAGGGCAAATTGTTGGTGCGCGGTTATGTGGAGTGAGTGTGACGGCAGTGGCTAGTGTGTTAGGTGTGTCGCCAGGGACAGTGTCGAAGGTGATGACGGCCTACACAACACACGGGAAAACCACATCGGGGAAGCGGAACAGTGGGCGGAAGAAAAGCATCAGTGAAAGGGCACGCCGGGTATTAAAGCGCATTGTCACGCGGAACCGTCGTGCCACTGCGGCGCAAGTGACGGAGGAACTCAATCAGCACCTCCCCCAACCTGTTTCGACAATCACAGTCCGCCGCGAATTACATGACATGAACTTACGGGGTCGTGTTGCACGGGCCAAACCTCTCATCAGGGACCAGAACGCTTTAGCACGCCGCAAATGGTGCCGCGACCATGCAACTTGGACCGTTGACGACTGGAAACGTGTGGTATGGTCGGATGAGTCGCCATTCACCCTATTCCAAACCACGGGCCGTGTTTATGTGTGGAGAACGCCCAAAGAAGCGTATGATCTGCAGTGTCTCCGCCCAACTGTGAAACATGGCGGCGGCACGGTGATGCTGTGGGCCGCAATATCATGGTTTTCATTGGGTCCTGTGGTCACACTTCGCGGACGCATCACTGCCAACGATTATGTCGCAATTTTAGGAGACCACTTGCATCCTATGGTCCGGATGTTGTTCCCGGACAATGACACCATATTCCAGGATGATAATGCACCCATTCACACAGCTGGAGTTGTTGCAGCGTGGTTTGAGGAACATCGGGATGAAGTTCAACACCTCCCCTGGCCCGCCCAATCCCCAGATCTCAACATAATTGAACATCTGTGGTCCATCTTGGAAACACGACTCCGGCGACGATTTCCACCTCCATCCTCTCTCACAGAACTGGCCGATGCCCTGCACGAGGAATGGTGTAATATTCCACTTGCTACCATTCACGACCTCTATGCCTTCATCCCACGTCGCATCAAGGCTGTTCTGAAGGCGAAAGGTGGCCCGACACCATATTAATCTGGTAAGTTGCACTTTCGTTCAGGTGTTTCCATTATTCTGATAAGCATCTGTATATACTTTAATATACGTGACAATGCTGACAAAAACTTCAAAGCCACTCTATCATGACCATGTACTGTACGTAGTTTGGCAGATATAGGCCAGTATATGTCTTCACAAACGTAAATGAGAATTCTCTACAAAGTGAGTGAAACAGACGGGAGAATAAAAATAGTCACACAGGGCAACCTTCAAATTCAAAAGCACACTCCATGTGCGCGATGTCAAACGGCACTTAAATTACACTCTTGAAATTACTGACAACTACGAGTACGGTACACTGGGTATACGGCATTTGACATCGCGCACATCGGAGTGTGCTTTTGAATTTGAAGGTTGCCCTGATGTGTCTTTTGCCCTGTGTGCCTATTATGATTCTCCATTCTGGTTTACTCAATTTGTAGAAAACCCTTACTTACGTTTGTGAAGATATATACTAGCCTATATCTGAGCACTATCACGTATATTCAAGTACATAATTTGAGTAATAAATCCCTGTTCGAACCGAAAATACGGGAGCCCGGGCTATCTTTCTCTTGCTCCAAATATTTAACGCCCTCTAACGAACAAACACAGCCTTACACGGTCGAATAATTTTTCAGGCATAATCAGCATTGGGATACGAAATATATATATCTCTTTTCAAAAAATTCCTGTTCGAACCTAAACACTTCCCTTGTGAGTGTCCACTTGAAATAGTGTTACTTGTCAGTGACACACTGTATACGTAAGAAAATCAGAATTGAAAACTGACAATGTCTACAGACGTTTTGAACTCATAAAATAAGTAGATTTGAGGATAAAAATACTATAAAATGTGTTATAATTCACATATTCTTACACGCCGATTTTCTGTATCTTAAAAATATATTAAAAATAATATTTATGTTCTTTGCAAGGAGACATTACAAGTGATAAGGAAAGCTTTAGCTGTTTCTGTTACTGCCTTGCATTGCACACATAAACAAAGATTTGTATCAGCTTTTACAAGATCTAAATGCAATCTCCTGCCACCACAAAACCGCTTCCGTGTTGGCAAGCCTTTTCATACTCAGGTTTCATTTCCCACTTTGATAACATCATACTTGATGTCAGTCAAAAAATAAATAATAATAAAAAAAAAAATCCAAACTAATAACTCCCTGTTTAATGTTATCTGTCAATACATGCATTGAAATCCCTGTATCTATCGACTTTCCATTTTTGATAGATCGATATACTTTTGGAGGGAAATCGCACGGGGAGGAGCCTACAACGGAAGTAAATGATTGCGGGTTCCTGACTGCAGGGTAATATTCTATCAGAAAATGCAATCTTGCTGTGTTTTTCTTTATAAGATGTTTATGATTAGAGGTTATTTGGCTATTGTTACGAGAGAAAACTGCTTACAACAGAGTTTAAAGGAAGCAACGACAAATCTTTAACAGCGCAATGTTGACACATTTGCTAGGATTCAAATGTCCTATACAAACGTAAAGTTGAATTTGAATTTTATTTTATGAGGCTAAGGCCAGGATAGGGGAAGGGAAAGGATTCGGAAAGGTGTCGTCCAGGAACTATGTTCAAGGTGCCATCCCGGTATTTGCCTGGTGTGACTAAAGGGAAACCCCTGGGCAAACCTCGGTCAGGTTGGTCGGCTACTCGAATAGAACCCATGACCTCTCGAATGCTACGCCGACGCTCTACCACTGAGCTACGGCGGCTTGGTTCAAACGTAAAGTTGTTTGTCCTTGAGAATTAGAAAACTTTTAACTCGTGCTTTCTTTGTCCAATCACGTAGATCCTACGTTGTAAGAACCTTGCAACGTTGAAAGAATTCTTGCGTTTGATTCGTTATGTAAGTGAATCACCTTCCCATTTGATTCTTAAATTTATTTATGGTCTTTAGGCATCTAAGGCTCAGGTCGGGATAGGATAGGGGAGAGAATGCAGGAAGGAGTCCGCCTAGGCCTAATTTAAAGGTACGTGACTCACAAAAAAACTGCCAGCATGATCGGCCATTGGGACCTTCCCAGTGATGAGCACAATGCACGACCAAGACCAGGGATACGATGCAAGACCAAGACCAACACCATACCTGCAAGACCAAGACCAGCCTGCAAGAGTCTTGCACACGCACTATTTGAATATTTTTAGAACATGGAAAGAAAGGAGAAATTCTTCACTTGAATTTCTTTGGCTTCTGTAAAAATACCGTTGGAGTGAAGGTGTTCCCAGTTGTGCAAACCGTGTGAGTGGATCTGAGAATCATGCCGCTGTTACTGTAGCATACTAAACTAAACTTACACTGTGCACTAAACGTACAATAGAAGGAAAAAGTTTGTTAAGGATAATTTGGATAAAGGGCAAAAGGAAGTCTGATATCCTGGCTTTTGCGATGTTAGGTTTGTCGTGGTATGATCTATTGATTCAGATAAAGATGGATTATGGTTAGTTCAGAGTCTGTACTGATTTATGTAACCAAGTCTTTGTATTCTAAGCTACTAGTCGATGTTATAAAATGTCTGTTGATATGTGTTATTGAAAACTGAGTTCTTCTATGTGTTATGCTACGGAGAATTGAGTCTGAATAAAACAACAGTTTTTGCAGTATACTTGGTAATTGTTTGTCACCTGTAGATAAAATCGGGAGGAATATTAATAGATGTGAGGTTAATCAGAAATGGGGAGAAGGATTATTCTCGAACATGGGAGAGACGTCGGGAAGGCCGAGAGGTTAGCACGCTCCCTTTTTTTGTGGATCGTCACGGGGTCAATTCCGGCGGGAAGGGGGTGTATTGAACCTCCCGAGTGGTTCGGAGTCTCCTTGATCAAAAACTGTAGTAGGTCCCTCCCGTCCTTAGAGAAGTCCACCGGCTCGTTTAGGACATTAAATAACAATGCAATCGATCGAACACGGTAATACCATAGACTTCATAATCTATTATGAGGTCTATGGTAATACTACATTTTTGGTCAACTTTATGTGGTTGATTCTATTGTTGAAAGTTAAGATACGTTATAATTCAGGAGGCAATATAAAAATTCGCAAATCACACAACATACACGTGTCCATGCATTGTTGTAAAAAACAAACAAAAAAAAAACACATCCATTAAGCACGATATAAATCAAGTATAGTAACTGGTCTTTAAAACAAATTTAATTCAGAAAGTGTCAGATCATTACTTTTTCTATATGGAATAATCAGAAACGTGTTTTTCTTCCATTCTAAAAGAAAACTGATTAGGTGGACATGTAAGGTCTTGTATGTTACCTCGAAAACTAAGGTCATGAGCCTTTTTCTGCTAACACATAAAATAAGTTTAATCTATTAAATTTTATGATGTAAATGCTCTGTTTATTTTTACATTCACGTTAAAAATAAACATTTATTTTGTAAAATTCTCTACCAAATTGATATGCTGCATGTTCATCTTCACTAGTAGACATTTTGGGAACGTTCCTCGGTATATCCAGTAATAGATCCATAGTCATGAATGTTTCAGAGCAATCCTGGAAGAAAATAGAGATTTTTTTTTTCGTTGTTGTAGGTCCTCAGTTTTCAGTTCCGGTTTTTTTTGCACCTACGCAGAAAGAGAAAATGGTCTGTTATCGTAACGAAACATGTTACTCTGATCAAGTGTTTGCTGCTGCCATTTTGATCACGTATTTTAGCAATAATAGGAAATAATCTCAGTGAATGAGGATTGCGATCACTAATTGACAAATAGAAAAAAACGATGAAAACTCGTGGCAATAACTTTTTTTTTATTTTCGGGGGGTTCGAACAACGTATTTCTGCCCCTCTATACTGTTTCCATTTAGTACTTTCTTATGACTGATAGTTTATTCCAGTCAGCAAGACGCTGGACTTCGAACTGAACAAACCGTGTCCAAATCTCGCTCCAGGCTTCTATCTTTTTTTTCTTTTCCTCAAAACTGAAAGGTGGCTGGGTTTTTATTAGCCAAGTTACTGGAAATGTCAAGGCAGCTTTAGTTGCCTAGCTTTTTCCAACAATGCCTCCGAAATTTTTTAATTCTTTTTATTTTCAAAATACGGCGGTCAGTCAAAAAGTTCGCGGAATGCTGTTGTAGTTTTGGCATTTCTGATGCAACCACAATAAATCTTGTACAGTATAGTCCTTAGATTGTCTAATTATGCATTTGACAAGTGTGAACAGATCATAACAGGCAGTGTACGAGTAGTGTAGCTGCATGGAGGAGTGTGTGGTGATTAATTGGCGCAATGCACCCCGCCACACATTGATTGTTGTGCACAAGTGTCTCGCAAAAATTGGGAATTCCAGTCCTCCAGCAGCCGCGTTACGCAGCGGATTTAGCGCCATCGGATTTTTGGCTCTTCCTAAAGCTAAAATTGGGTCTCAAAGGTACCCGTTTCGCCACCGTAGAAGAAATCAAAACCAGCACGACGGCTGAACTTCGGAAGATACCAAAAGAGGACTTTCGTCGGTGTTTCCAGCAATGGCATGAGCGCTAGAGCAAGTGTGTGTGTTCCGCAAGTGGCTACTTTGAAGGCGATTAAGTAAATGTGTACTTATATTGTGGTAATATACAGCTACTACCAAATACCGGGAACTTTTTGACTGCCCCTCGTACACTTACTTAAAGAAAGCAAACAAGAAGGTAATCGCAACAACTGAAACCAAAACAAACATTTAAAACGAGAAGAGTAAAAGTAAAATATAAAGTACCTGGGAACTTTTATTTTATTTTTTGTTCATTGTTGAAAGAACTGCATTGTTATAGGTTTTGATATTCACAACAACAATCAAGCGATTTTAACAATGAAGAAAAAACGAAAATAAAAAATCGGCATTGATCGAACTCTTAAATTGGTTATGAACTTTCTTGCCTGAATGTTTGAACTCTCTAAGTTTGAATTTGTAGGAGAAGCATTGAAATTTCGTGATACGATAACAATATATTAGACATACAGATGCTTATCAGAATAATGGAAACACCTGTAGTTGGCAACAC
>JAGDQP010013639.1:0-25482 GCA_022664845.1 Lepisma saccharinum
GTTTATCAGTTCGTGTTACTGAGAAACAGGCCTGTAAACACGAAAGTTCTAAAGTTATTTTCATGAATTTTTCTACAGTTGCTTACACGACCCTAAGTTTTGATACTGAGAATAATGTTCCTAAACTACATTTTAATCCTCTTTTCGGGAATTCAAACTCAAAAGTGAATCTCGCTTATAAGAAAAACAATGTTAATTCAGAAGACCACTTTTCCTTGTCTAATTTTGTTAATTAGTACCAACACATTAAGTCAGACACCGATTTCTGTCTACAAAATATTGTACCGTAGCATCGCTCAATCTCGATCTTGTTCACTTTTCAGTTTGGACTACCAAAAGGAGGTTAATTTTATTTTGTAAAAGTATTTTCACCGTGTTAAAAGGGGTTTTTGTGAACAATTGTAGCAAATTTCATGGAAATATCTGGAAAAACTTTCGCTTTTATCGGTCTGTTTATCAGTTACACGAATCAATAAAGGTAAAGGTAAAGCTATCCCCTGTGCGATACACACGCGCCGTGAACAGCACATGGGGGGTGTGGGGGTAGCGCTCCATATCTCGACCTACTGTACGAAGTGAGGTGGAGTGGTCAGTCCCACGCTCGACCGCCTTTACCTTTCAAGGTGCCCAGGAGTACCAAAACACTCTGGTACTCAGTTTGACACGAGGCTGAGTGCACCGCAGAGCGTCCGACATGGGAAGGATGGGTGCCTAACTTGTGACTGAAAATGTATCACAAAAATTGAACAGGATATTTTGAAACTGGTTAAATCAAAATAGGCTCAGATTGCGCGCTATCATGCTTACAATAGAAACTGTCAAAAGTTAAAATTTGTGTTACGTTCAACTTGTCATAATGCACGAAGTGTATTAGAACTTTTAATTGGAGTTTTAACTTCTCAATTTGCTAACGACAATTTTCTTTTGGTGATGTTAGATTCGTTTAGGCTAATTCACGTTAAAATAAACGACAATAAGTGACCGTATTTTAATGTGGCAATTCTTACCCTAAACTGGATTTGTTCTTAAAACTGCCATAATATATTCATTTCATAATTCGAAATGACAAAAAGGACACGCATACAAATGTGTTTACTTAGCACACAATACATACAGACAAAATGTAACACATAGACTCAGTGTTACAGTTTCCTCGCAATTGAACTTGGTTATTCATAGGTGTTAAGATCATTGGCAAAATGGAGTAGGGGAAACGTGCTGGGGATTTCAATACAAAAACAAACCAACATGGGTTCGAATCCTGTTAACGCTGAAGATTTTTTTACAAAGCAATCGTGAATAATCTAATCATTACTTTACTTCTCATACAAAACGGAGAATATTTCCGACTGTGGGATGAAACACCTGAGTCACTAAAGAGAGAAAGGCGATTTACGAATGTTGGTTGGAAAAGTCCAAATCAAGTCCCAGGGGGTTAAGAACACGTCATTGATCAGAAATATGCACTTTTCCTGTTATTATCCTTAGAAAGGAACACTATAACATATGTTAGGCACATTGTGACTAGAGATTCACCCGTGGAGTATCGCTAGCGTGCTGGACTTCTAATTTGAAAACCTGGGTTCGATTCTCCACTAGTCAGTTTCTTTTTCGCATACACTGAAGTATTCAAACAGAGATTTATCTTCGGGTTGTGGAGAACAAAGCATCACTGGTCATAATCCGAGCAAACAGTGTGTGTGCTATTTGGCATAATGATAATCTAGTTTTCATGTTTTTCATTGGTCTTTCTCTCTTCCTCTCTTTCTTGATGTATTGTTATCGTGTCTTCGCTGCGTCTTTCTATTCTTCTTCTGTCTATCTTTATTTTTCTCTTACTTTACACAAACTCTCTCTTTTTGTGCTTGTTCCAGAGCCAATTCCGGGCCACTTTTGATGACCCGGTGATAGGGCCTGACCCAAACATAAGTGACCCCATAAACCGATTAACCCGGTCTGGAAAATCTATGAACTGGGAATTTCGGAGATTACAAAGTATTTCGAACCAATATGTTTAATAAGCCTCACCGAATTTGCAAACTAGCCTCGCGCAAACAAAGAATGTTTGTTACACTTTTGACATTATCCTAGATGTGTCTCAAAACTATGGAGTTTCACTAGAATCATGAGTATTTAATCTGACCACCAAGTTTGGTCTCCATTGTGAAAGTGACTTAATGAATGTTTGAAGCACCCTTTATATATTGGAATAACCCTGAAAAAATAAAAATCCAAAAGTTACTTCTCTCTTGCTGTTAGATTTGATTTGTGGGAACTGAACTTTTTACTGTGGGAACTGAACTTAATATTTTAACTACATTTAAATTCCAAATTTTTATCTGTACTTCTTCTTCTTCTTCTATCTCCCCTTTTCTCTCTCTCTCTCTCTCAGTTCTCTGCCTCTGTCTAACAGATATACGATCGGTTTCAATGTTTCATTGTATGTGTTAAAATTTCTCCCTCCATCAACTTATGTATACTGATTCGTCTCGCCTCTATTATTTCATTTTATCGATACCAATACATGTCTATTTTGAAAAACAAAACGTGCTCATGATGTTTGCTGATTTCAGTATGGGCGAGACGAAGGAAGGAGAAAGAGGGGGTCTGTTTACCAGACACGATTATGGGATAAAAAGGTGCCACTTGGCCGGCATTCGTTGTCGCAATCTTTTTTATGCGCAGTGGGAAAACCTAAGTCAGGACAGTCAGCCGCTTTTACCGAACCGAGGACCTCCGGAGAACGAAACGAACGTTTTACCAAGTAACGTACGGCGCTCGGAAGAAAGCATACTCGTTTCGATGTTTATCACATGCACGCACACACAATATCGTACGCACTCACACACAAAATAACGTAAATAACAACATAATATTAAAAATTATAAAGGATAAATATCGTGCCCTATTTTTCAGAACTGATAGAAACAGACCTTTTCTCTTGTTTTTCATCCATAACGTTAGTGTTCTATGGAATTCATTAAGAAGGAAATAAGAAAGAAACCATAGGTTTTAAGTTCATTTTTTATTCTCCATGTTCGGTAAGGATCTTTTCTATTGGACAATTTGAATTAAACTTTTCAATACACTTCAACTAGTGGCCCACCTAAAATAAAAATGGTGTTAGGTTTCCTGTTTTGGTGTTTGAAATACGACTTGCTTACGTTTTTTTTATTATTTGCTACACACTACAAGAAATCATGAACATCTTTCCAGAAACCAGGACATGTGATAATGTTTCCTCTTAAAGAAACGAAAATTCCAACCCTTGCTCGTTCACGCACAAACTCTCAGAATCACACACCGCCCACTCTACGTTAGTTGGGTGGCCTATCTTGTAGGCTTAGAGAAAAATCGTGTATAACAAAGTCATGTGAACATTATTTTGGCCATGATAGTACATTACTTTGATTTTACTTAAATTCATTTTAAGTCCTATTTTCGAGCCCTCATTACACAGTTCTTCGATTCTGGTTTGTAGTTCTCTGCACTTGAAGCAAACAGGTTTATATCATCAGCAAATCGTAGATGATTAAGGTTTCTTATTTCAACTTCATTTCAGTTTAAATTTTCGAACACTCCCTCTAGGACCGCTGAAAATAGTTTTGGGGAAATTGAATCTCTTTGCCTTATCCCTTTCCAACTTTAAATTTTTCACTCTCTTGATGTAGCCTGATGTGGAAGTCGAGTAAATGTTATGCAGTAACTTGGTGTATGTATTTTCGATGCCTTGATGTTCAAGTGATTTAAGTGTTGCTGACAAGGAAACCGAATCGAAAGCTTTTTCAAAATCTATGAATCCAGACATAGTGGAAGTTCATATCATTAGCCCTTTCCTTAACTTCATTCAGTGTTTGTATGTGGTCCATTGTGCTAAATCGGCAACGAAATCCGGCTTGTTAGCTTCCCTGGTTAAAATCCAAGTCTCGTTCAATACTATTCAAAATAGCTTTGGTGAAAATTTTGTATACAACTGACAGTAGACTATTTGGTTTGTAGTTTTCGACGCGTTCTTTGTCTCCTCTATTGTACAACAAAATAATAATAATTTTCCAACTTGAGATATTTCTCTCTTCCTCAGGCACTTCCAGAATAATTTCGCAAGTTCCTCTTTCATCTTTTTACCTCCCCATCTAAACATCTCTGCTGTAAGCCCATTTTCATCCCTCGAAGCACTTTATCCACTTCCTGTTTCATTACATCTGGGACTTCTACATAACTTTTTTCCGAATCTTCTTTTCCCAGTTTTACTTCAAAGTAATACAATTCTCTGTAGAAATTTTCAAATATTATAGTTTTCTCCGTATTTCTGGTTATGGTCTCGTCTGGTCTCTTAACTGCAATTATTTGCTTTTTCCTTATCATGAGCTGCTGTTTTTTTGTTTTTTTTATTCAGGCTCTTGTTTTCCTCGATCGTATTTCTAACAAGATTTTCGTTGTATCTTCGTACATCCTCTTTTATTTTCTTCCTTGTGGTTTTATTTAGTTCTATGTACTCAATTCTCTTTATGTAATTTTTCTCTTCATTTCCCTCTTTTCTTCATCAAGAGTTTAGTTTCTTCTTATGTTTTGCTCTCTTTTTTCTTTCTGATGACTGCTATTTCTTTTGTCGACTCTCTTATTATCTCAGTCAGTATTTCTACTATTGATATCTTCTTTGTCTTCTAACTCTTCCAAGGCGCTGAATTTGTTGCTTAGTTCTATCTTGAATGTCTGTTTTTCGATAGATTTTCTAAACTGGTGTCTTTCCTCTGATAATACTGAGTGCCCGGCCATATGCGCAAATATTGGGTCTGGGAAAAAGTTCGTGGCCTTTCCCCGATAGATGGCGTCAATTGCAAATACTTCAGGAAACATATATCGCAGCGCCACCACTAAACGCTCGTTGGAAAGGTGACACTATGAGCGTTACTGTGAGTGTATAAACAGCGAAGTTGGTGCAGTGGTTGGAAAGTTGTTCGCATGTGAAAATGGAGAACAGTAATGTCAAATTGCGCTATATTTTGCAATGTTATTTCGACAAAGGGAAGAACGCTGCGCAGGCGTGTGAAAAATTTTGTGCTGTGTACGGAGAAGGTACTTTATCAAAATCTACTGCGCGGAAATGGTTCGCTCGCTTTCGTTCTGGTAACTTTGATGTGAAAGATGAGCCACGCTCTGGTCGTCCAATCACTGAAAAAGCTGATGAAATTCTTGAAAAGGTCCAGCAAGATAAGCATATCAGCAGTGTCGATATTGGTATGGAGCTAGGCATTGACCATAAAACTGTGTTGAACCATTTACACAAAGCTGGCTACAAAAAGAAGCTCAATGTATGGGTCCCGCGTGAGTTGAACGAGAAAAACCTGATAGACCGAATGAGCATCTGCGATGCGCAGCTGAAACGCTATAAAAAGGAGCCTTTTCTGAAACGTGTCATAATCAGTGATGAGAAATGGATCACGTACGACAATCGGAAGAGTAAAAGATCGTGGAGAAGGGATGGTGAGCCGTCACAAGCGTTCGCGAAGCCCGGATTGACGCCAAAATGTGATGCTGTGTGTGTGGTGGGACTGGAAGGGAATCGTCGACCATGAGCTACTTCCAGTTGGTCAGACGATTAATTCTCAACTCTACGGTGAACAACTAGAGAGATTACGCCAGCCAATTGTAAGAAAACGGCCCGAATTGAACAATAAGAAAGTGTCATGACAACGCCCGACGACATACTTCGTTGATGATCTGTCTAAAATTGCGCGAGCTTGGTTGGGAAGTTTTATGCATCCACCGTATAATCCAGACATAGCACCCTCGGACTATTACTTGTTCCGATCTCAGCAGAACTCTCTCAATAGAATTAAGCTGGTTTCACAAGAAGCCTGTGAAAACCCCTTGATTCAGTTTTTCAACCAGAAACCACAGAAGTTCTTCACTGATGGCATCATGGCTGTACCCGCAAAATGGCGAAACATTGTCGATAATAATTGAGCATATTTGGTTTAAATAAATTAATTTGCATTCTATAAGAAAACAAGTTGAAATTTACTAAAACATGCCATGAACTTTTTCCAACCCAATACTTCGGGAGATGATTTGTCACACCAAAACAAGAATAAAAGTTCCTATAATCATGGGTCCGATTTCGCTTCGTTTTGGAGATACAGTGTTTCCAACTTGAAACCTAAAGTCGACCCCTATCAATGGGAAGGAAATGAATAATTCTCAATAAGTGATAAACGATGGATTGAATGAAAATTTCGTTTGCAAAAATTTGTTTCTATCAATATGGTGGATATCAGGAAGGAAAAAAAGATGTCACCATACTGTCAGTGTTGCCAACCTGGTATAACGTTTAAAATTTTCAAATGGGACTACGTCGTGTTATTGGGTATTTGCCATCCTCTACAGATAATAAACAACATACATAAAGCACACACCGCAGTGTTGCAAACTATGGACCAGACAGTAAGATTTTCATCATTTTATACAAACTAAAGATATTTTATCCATAGTTTCCAACATTGCGGTGTGTGCTTTACGTATGTTGTTTATCATCACTAGAGGATGTCAAATACTCAATAACACGACGTAGTGCCATTTGAAAATGTTAAACCTTATACCAGGTTGGCAACACTGATAGTCCGATGACATCGTGTTTTCCCTTCTGATATCCACAATGTTGATGGAAACAAATTTCTGCAAACGAAATTTTCATTCAATCCCTCGTTTATCACTTATTGAGAATTAGTCATTTCCTTCCCATTGTTAGGGGTCGACTTTAGGCTTCAAGTTGGAAATACTGTATCTCCAAAACGAAGCGAAATCGGACCCATGATTATAGGAACTTTTATTCTTATTTTGGTGTGACAAATCATCTCCCGAAGTATTTGCGCATATGACTGGGACATCCTATATATATAAATTCTCTGGTATAAAACACCAAATCGTTGGTAAGATTAACTTGTTAGAGATACAAAGTTGGCACTTATAAGGTGATTTGATTTTTATATAAGCAGTCTTTTAAACCCTACGTAAATGAAATTTATATCAATTTAATACTAATCATATAATAATGCCCACTCCATATAAATATCTGAGTTTTATTTAAAACCGTTATACTCGTACAAATTTAAAATGTCTAACGTTTGTAAAATATACACATCTCCTTTCTATTAATTCAATTAACAAAGTGAGGCATCTTATTTTAATCTACAAGCATCTCGAGTGTCGACAATTATAATTAAAGAAAAAAATATTAACTAAATCCCTTGATCAATATTAAAGAATGCACAATTACAAGAAGGACTGAAATATTACATATGTCAAATTTAAAAAAAAAACATAATATTTAATTCGGTATCGAAACACTATAGTTATCTACCCATATTGTACTATTATTGGACATTTCTAATCATACGAGTGTATCTATGCATTGACATGTCATTATTATGCCCATGCCCATGAAGTAACAACTTGAGTTACCTCAAGTTCGGAGACTGAAGTAAGTTAGACGAAACTTGGAATCCTTCATCCACACAGTCTGCAGAGCATTCCATAATTTCATCATATTTGTAGGTTATGGATTCTGATTCCGAATGGACAATTCTCAACGTCCAACAAATGCTCTGGGAAATGTATATCCGGAGATCAGAATAGACTTTTTATGATGCTGAAATCTTTGACATGCTTCTCTAACTATGATCAGTCAAGCACAAACCGATGACACGGAGTAGTAAATCCCTAATCGTTGACATATGATCTTTAAGAACGATTGTAGGTGATCTCCAAGGAGTAATACGTAGCGAGGACCTGTCAAAAAACTTCTAAACAACCACATGCCACATCCCGCGCCAGATAAATACGTAACACACAAAAAATATGAAAAGCAATTTATTTATACATTGGTTATCTTGAAACGATCCATGTTTCAGCTGACTGAACCGACATTTGGACGAGCCCGGAACACCAGGTTACAGAATTAATCAGAACACGCTACTCGTTACCACCACAGTAAGCGCGTAGTTTTGTGATTCGATATTCATAAAGAGAAACGCGAATTTAGATAGTTGTCTTCATTGAAACTACCTCTTTATGCAAAACTTGTCTTAACGTGTTGCTTTTAGCGACGTATTGTATGACTGACACTTTCTTTGAGAATTATCATTTTAGGAATATTTAGTTTTTAATTTATATGAAATTATACTTGATTTTTTTTACAGTATATTACGTTTTGTATTAGAGGAAAAGCACCAAAAGTGAGCCCCCATTTTGTTTTTGCCTCATATCCGAGAAACTATCAAGACAAAATGAAAATCATTAGGGGTGGAAGTAACATGACGTATAGCCTCTGTGCATGTCTCCTCCCATAATAATCAGAAAAGAAATGGTTTGTGAAAAATACGTTGTTGTTTTTTTTTTTTCAAGGAGACAGCATTTTTCACATTGGAAAAGAACCTTCCAAAACTGGGCCCCATAAATTTCGTACAATACAGAAAGAACAAAATAATTTTGTAGTGATATACACTGAAGAACAGAGACATTGAAGACTTAGGAATAAACTAAAATCTTTTATGAATGTTAAACACACTTTATTCGTAGGAAATTTGAAATGTTAAACTCAAAGGTAATTATCGAATAAGTGAGATAAAATATTTACACAATCTGACGCACTGTCGAATGCAAGAAAAAGTTTCAAATAAAAAAAAAATCGAAAACAGTTCAGAACCAAAGTTGAAATAGAGTCATGTTTCTGACAGAAATCACAAATCCAAACGTTTTTGTCAGCACATTCTACATGGACCCACAACGAACACATGACACACCGAATCCAAAGTTCACCTCGCGTATCACTGGAAAATGTTTCACTGCAAAACATGCAGTCAGCATCCTCTTGCGTTGAAGGTATGTCTATTGTTCCTGGTGGCACTCCAAAGTGGAAGACGATGTGGATGTCCCATATATAGGTCAGACATGGTTGAGTTAGAATCAGAGTCGTCGTGTGCGGCTTTCGTTCGAAAGATGCGTTCCTAGGAAGGTCTGAATGGTCTCTCCATTGGTACGGAAGCAGAAAGTATTAAACAGAACATCACAACAGAGAAATATAAATAGGAAGTTAAAACTGAAAAGCCACATTAGCATACATCCATATTCTCAATTTCTTTGACAATGCGTCCTGTCAGAAATCTGTCCCTTGATTGGCGTCTTGCCTTGGGACGTTGCCAGTGATGGGAAGTAACGTAACGAAAGTAACGCGTTACTTTTTCAGTAACGCATTACATGTTTTCAAAGTAACTGTAACGGTAACGCGTTACAATTTTTTTTAAGTAACGTACCTAGTTTGCGTTACATTTCGGATAAGTAACTACAATATATGTATATATGTTTTTGGAAACAAATGTTCCTTTCCTGTCAGTGAATTTCTCAGAATGGAGCATGAACTATGTCAGTGACCGACAGTCAGTCACCAACACACAGAGAAACATAAGATCTTAGTGCCATTTGCTGTTTTTGGAAGATGAGTACAGCCTCAGGAAATCACGTGTACTGATTGCAAGCACCTGCAAGATTTTGACAGCTTCAAATCAATACATTCAGTGGGTGAACTGCGAGTGCAATGGTAGTCTAGTTTACTTGGGTTGGTGTTGTTTTTATAAAGATGGAGAACGAAAATATTTTACCGTTCGAACATTTGAAAAAATACTTTTTCTTAAAAGCTGAGGATGATGGTGGACAGAATTTAAAAGTAAAGTGTCTGAAGTGCCCCGGTGGGAAATATTTATCAACAGCCAAAAGTTCGTCCGCAAATTTGAGGAAGCATCTAAAGGTAACTTTTTTTAGTAGATAAATTTCTAGTGCAGACCGAAACAGCACACACACACACACATTTGGGATCAAGCTATTGTCCAAATGTTAATAACTTGCTTACGCGTGCTCTTAATAATATTATATTAATGCTTTCTTCAATACAAGAACTAAGATCTATTTGCCAGGAGAATTAGGCAGGGATTGGGAAGATCTGCTTGCATCTAACTTTACGGGTACTATCCTGGCATTCGCCTGGTAAAAGTGAGGAGAAAAACAAGTACATTTCGAGTGGGACGGCCAACTCCGTGATAGGAACGAGACATCCCGAATACGAAGAACGCTTTCAATGCACCACCTCGCTTCGTATTCTTGTTATTTGTGAAATATATGGAAGTTGTTTCTGTTTATACTTATGGGACATTAGAAGTCGCAATTTCTTGAAAAAAAAATGTTTCAATTGCGACAAAGTAAGAAAAAAGATGAGATTCCATTTTCTCAAGAGATATAAATAAGTATAAGTGACCGGCTTCTAACTATAGGGGATGCAGTTGCAAGCCAACTCAAGACAGTTCAAAATTAATCAACGAAACGTCAAAACTTTGATGTAAAAAATATTGTAAACCTTTTTACAGGATATGATTAATAAATATGCAATAATAATATTAGTGGTAGTAGTAGTACGGAAAATTGAAATAATATTATTTTTTACATATTTAAAGTTTCGGACCTAAAAGTAACGCGTTACTTTCGAAGTAGGGTAACAGTTACTTTTCTGGGGCAAGTAACGCGTTACATTTTAAGAGAAAGTATAAAGTAACTTGTTAACGCGTTATATTTTAAGGAAAAGTATAAAGTAACTTGTAACGCATTACATTTTAAGGGAAAGTATAAAGTAACTTGTAACGCGTTACATTTTTACAAATAACTTACCCAAGACTGGACGTTGCTTATTGTTTTTCGTAACAGTGTGCTGCACAGATTACCGTTGTTCAGGACAGTACTCTTCAGGCCACACATTCACTTCATAATTCGCTTTCTGGAGGCTGGTTTCATTAAATTTCTGATAAACCATTCGACTTAATCATCTTTTTTTAAATACTCGTGTCATGTTCCAATTCTCCCTGACAATTTATGCTTTTGCCTATTTAAACCCACATCTCTTCATACAAGACAGTACATACCACTGCCACACTTCACTTCTCATTTGCTTACTCATTGTATACCATATTGCAACAACTGAGATTCGTGCAACATTTATCATACCTTTAGGGGAATATTTGTTGTTAGCATTTCCATATGACACCTCCTTCTGTAGATTAACTTACTTGTACATTTTGCATTACCTCCTTTACCGCCATTAACATTACATCCCTGTACGACAGTAACAAATCTTCCGCTGTCATTTATCAGGACAACGCGTCAAATCGAATGGAACAGTCAACAGTGACGCACATGAACCGGATGTTACGTGAAATGGGAATTCATATAATTACGTTGTTGTCCCCTCCCCCTTCCGCCGCTGATTCATTCCCTATGGACTTCTGGTGGGGGATCGTTATTGAAACGAGTTTTGGAACATAGACAGTCTGTGGAAGGTTTACCAAGAGGAATGGAAAAGACTTAAAGTATCCTGCAACGAAGACTCCTGCAGTGCAGATGAAGGTTGATAGGTGAAGGACACGGCCTTCATATCAAAGAACCTTTAGTGACATCGTGGGCTTTCTTAACTTTTGTATGCTACACAGTGCTCGAAGTGGGTTAGAAAAGGTAAGGGAACGCTTGGAGAAGTGGGCCAGAAAAGGTAAGGGAACGCTTGGAGAAGTGGGCTAGAAAAGGTAAGGGAACGCTTGGAGAAGTGGGCTAGAAAAGGTAAGGGAACGCTTGGGGAAGTAGGCTAGAAAAGGTAAGGGAACGCTTGGGGAAGTAGGCTAGACAAGGTAAGGGAACGCTTGGAGAAGTGGACTAGAAAAGGTAAAGGAACGCTTGGGGAAGTAGGCTAGGAAAGGTAAGGGAACGCTTGGAGAAGTGGGCTAGGAAAGGTAAGGGAACGCTTGGAGAAGTGGGCTAGAAAAGGTAAGGGAACGTTTGAAGAAGTGGGTTAGAAAAGGTAAGGGAACGCTTGGAGAAGTGGGCTAGAAAAGGTAACGCTTGGACCTAGTGGCGGTGATTGCCTATTGAAAGTAAAGGCAATGAGCTCCCATTAATAGAAAGGTAAGGGTATGGCAAACCTAAAATGAAAAATGCCCCCGAACTTCGAGCACTGACGCTACCATAAGAATTCAACGACCTCTGTAAGAGTGGTCTTGTTACCTTTTCTCTTCGAACTTGAATTTATCTATGGCCTTTAGGCATTTATGGCTAGGTAGTCTTTTCAAAATCCGAACTGTTCCTATTCGTAAATACCTTGAGAATGCTATCAGGTTGATGTGTTGTGATCATCACATTCCCGTGAATCCTTTGTTACTTTCCAATACAATGGTTATACGTGGTGTTGAAAGATAACACGACAAACCTACCTCACAAGATTTCTGACATAGAAATAAGAAAGTATAGACCACGGAGAGTGCACAAATGCTTTGTTTCGGCGCTATAGGCTGCCGAAAGCGTGAGAAAATGAACTCTCGAAGTTGATATTTCCCAAAACATTCAACTGTAGTGAAGAGGCTCAAACACTTTAAAACCTGCTCTATCAAAAGAAAAAAAGCAGATTCCTAAATTGTTGTAGAAATTTTGTGGCATTACAGTAGCGTCAAAGTATGGGATCAAATATTACAATCAGTAAGACACATTGTTTTTTGACGAATGTGAAAGTATAAGAGTTTAGATTTTTCTACATTTTCTTTTTTTAACTGTTGATTTTAAGTTGTTTTCTAGGTCTGACTGGGTTTTTCCCCTTGCATCAGAATATTTAGGTCGTCAGAAATGAAACTACATTTTTATTATACATGAAAATAGGTAATCATTAATGTATAGTAAAAAAGGAGGATTGGACCCAAAATAGACCCTTGAGGAACACCTTTACTGATCATGCTAGAAGTTGCTTGCAGTCATGGCTATCTTCACTGCAAAATTTGGTTAAGATCGAACGAGGAGGACATACAAAACTATTATATTAACAATGGAAAATAGATTGTTGTACAAGGTACACTGTGAGAGAGGCTCTAATGGTTTATTAAACCAAAGCCCATAGCGTGCCCAGAATGAAAGAAAAAAGAGCTTTTACAATGAATGTGAAATAAATAATCAGTAGTAGAAACTTATTTCTTTATTTACGAAATAAAAATTACATTATAGAGAAAAATCTTCACATGTAGGTATTTCAATACATCTGTTCGATACAAAACACTGTTGTGTTCTTTAAAAACAAAATGTGTATACGACATACAACAAAAAAATCAAATTACTGTCTTTTCAAGACTTTAAAATGAATGAAACACACAAAACTGATTAAACAAAGAGCACTGTTGTCTAATACATCCACAGTTTGTTTTGATGTTATATATGAAAAGATATCAAAATGAATAAGAAGAAATGGCAATTGCCCCCATGCACTATAACCATACAAAAGTGTGCCAATAGTTGACAAACAACATGTCGAACAAAAAGATAGACATCAGAATGGGAAAAGTGACCAACTCGTTGTGGTAAAAAAAAATACGACATAAATTTACTAAATAACTATTTTGAACGCATCGAACTAGCTCGCAGTCAGTAAAAAAATCTTGCTACTGAGTTACTACACAAGGACTAATCATCCCGTATTGTTAGGATTTGTCCCTGTATTACTTTGCTCGAAACGCCTAAATATCCCCTTTTTGGAAACACTTATTCCATATTGTTTAATTATCTTGGTGAAGATTTTGCTATTTTGAAGAAAATTTCATCCTGTAGGCCTAATTGGCATATTTTTGTAAGTAAAGTTCTAAATCTATCCTACTAATTAAATTTTAATATTAAAAATGTAAATTTAAGCGAATTTTATTTTCATTACCATCAAGTTCCGTAGTCTAATGCCCTGTTTACATTACTAATATCTTACCATGGCTAAACGTTAACCAAGATCATTTTAGTAATGCAAACGCCAGTTATCTTCTTACGTTAGTTATCTAAACGCAAGATGGCCGCTAAGCGCAGCTCACTTCGCGAGTTTATTTCTTTCTTTATCAAAATATATACCATCCTGGTGGTGCGTATCCCTTTTAAAGTATAAAACAATGATGGCAGAACTAATCTACAAAATTTGACGCTACAATCAATTCATTTGTGTTCAGTATTTTATAATTCAATCCTCTCCCGTGTAACAAGATGATTCTTTACTTTACGGAAACCTCTACCTGTTTCTTTACAGACAATGGTAGTACAAGCACGATGACCAAGTTAAGTTCGGTAGTCTGAACGGAATTATTTCAACCATGATTTTTACCATCGTACCAATCTTAGTGATTTAAACTAGGCATAAAGGAATTCCCGATTTCCCGGCCGGGCCAGTAGACACCTGTAAATTGTATAACACTATAACTTTACTTCCGCTGTTAGTTTGGTGGATTGACCTCTATAGGGTTGCTAAGAGGCCGTCAGACACGGAAAGAGGTACCTCTCGCAGTGTCTTCTGTAGAAAAGATGGTTGAACTTCCCGGAAAGGTTTCTTTATGAACCCCTTTCGCCGAAGAAGGCCAAGGAGGTTCCTCTGCGATTGTTTCTAACGGCTTGGAACAACCTTCAATATGACGCAGACGAAAGAAAATATGGTACTTTGGAAAGGTGTAGTTATGTCTCCGGGATTTATATATTCGGCAATAACCCGTCACTGGCCGTACCTCCTTAGTATCCATACGAGAAAGAAGATACATGGTTCTGGTCGTGAATGAAGGCACTATCCCGCCATTTGCTTGATGTGTGGAAAACAAGGGATACCCTCGCAGGATTTCAACCCACAAGATAAGCCTGGAACTTACTAAACCCATAGAAATAACTAGAAAACAAGCAGGTTTTTTTGTTTTAAGTCTTATTCGTTTACATATCAATGACTTTTCTGATACAAATTGGTCACAATTCCCCCTTCCATGCCTTTCCTTCTTGTTGAACCACTAACTTCACTCACTCACACACATACAGACGTACATACATGCATATACCACCCATACGAACACACCAGTGTTCAACAAATACCACCTTTGTGCTCAACATTGTTGTATCACATTATTCAATCCTGAACACAGGAAAACCATTTATTGTGGGTTACTCTTGGACTTTTCTGAATCCAAATGTTCACAATTTAAACTCATTGTACCCCTTTCTTACTAGCCGAAGGTCACTCTAACAGAATCACAAAGCATGGCAGTAGAATAAGAGAGACTCAGCACTGAAAAACGTAAGCACTTACTTGACAATGTTCGTTACATGAATGAGCAGCAAAGATAATAACGCCATAAGTAATCATCAGTTTGAGGGATAACATCCCTCGGCGAGCACAACTACCACTAGAAAATAGGGAAGGTAGCGGCTACGGCCATTCCAGTATTCGACTACATACAGAAATTCAAATAACTTATTCACAAATTTGAAACTAGATAGAAACCTAATTTTGGAAGGGCACAACGTAAGGGTTGCTCAAATGAAAAGTGGACAGCTGACTGTATCTCTGTTAATATATTACGTATCCTAATGATTCTTGGCAGGTAGAAAGTACTTTATATATGAGGATGTATTACGCTGAAACCTTATCTTTATATGCATATATGAGTAATAATAATAATGAACTTTTTCACTGCAGGTACCATTACAAAGACGTCCAAATCGGAACAGCGCGCCATAATATGGTTTCTGGTGGGAGGAGAGGATTCAGTCGAGCATATAACTAAGACCTGGACAATCACACCATGTCATCACTTAAGGCATAACTGCCGCGATGAACGAACTGGTAATGGCGAATAGATAAGACAGATGTTTTACGATAAAGGAAATCATGTCGATCACTGGACTCAGCCATTGTACACTTCAAACCATCTTATACGAGCACTTTCATGTTCGGATGATTTGTCGGCCGACGAGATCAAAACCGCAGCGACCAACATCCTGCAGCAACCGCCTACACCAAGGCGTTTTTCATACTAACATTATTGGGATATGTGTCTAAACAACAATGGTGCTTACTTTTAGGAAATCTCATTGTGCGTGCATTCCACAGCCTTTGTCCTCTTTTCATTTGGGCAACCCTTACATATCCAAATTAATATAGTCCCCATTTTTCTTCCTTTTAATATAAATAAAAGACTTATGCAAAACCTTAAGACAACCATGAAAAGTACTCCCAGCATTTCGTTTTTTCCAATTTCTTCGACTGTTACACACAGAATATATTTACACACGCACACACACATACATACACAGTTCACAAATCGGAATTAAGGCAGAAATTTCCCATCTGAGCCATATGAAATCCACAAAAGAGAGAGAGAGAGAGAAAAAAAAATTAGGACACGGTAAAAAAACGCAATGCTTATTGCTTTACGAATTCAATAAATTGATTGACGCAAGTAAACTCATCACAATTGGGGGTAAAGTGACTCGTGAGTCAACTTAAGTAAGTCACCACTTGCGTATTTTGCAAAAACATGAAGAAATTGATTTTAAAAAAAACACATACGAATGTCCTAGTCACACGTTTCAGACATATACAGACAGGTTTAGCTTCAGTCTTATGTGCAATGGTCAAAAGATAGAGATGGCTTACGTTGAAATAGTTCCACTGTTTAAGAGAGATTGTATATGCAATATAATTACTACTTTTACTAAAAACGCCACTGGGAAGTTTAAATTCCATTGCCTGATTCTTTACAAGAACATTACATGGCTGGCAAAGAACAGTGCATAAAGCGTCATGACACATTCTTGTTTCTGATTGAGTTCTTATAGATTCTATTTAAACACTTCTTTTTTTTTTTCAATGACTAACTTCATTGGAATTATAGAATTTTTCGATGAAAATTTTCATTTTCTTGGGCTTCCTACGAAAGGGAACATTTATACAAAATCAATCCCCAAAATTTCCCAGTATAATCAGTGAATATCAACAACTATCCTACTAGTAGTAGTAGTAATTGTAGTAGAAAAAATATGAATACCCAACTTATATACTAAAATTGGACTAAATTTACAGAAACGAAGTTTAGACTTGTAAATTACTTCAATTGTTTTCCTGGGCTTCTCTTAATTATTATTATTATTATTATTACAGACTATATTCAAAACGAAGGATTGTGTCTGTCCAATGGAATTCCAAGCTAAGAACTATACAGGACAAAAAGGCAAATAGAATTTTTAATTTTAATGTCTAAATACTTTTTATTTTAAAAAAAAGATACGACAATAGAGCATCGATTATTCGGATGAATCGGGGATCGATTTTGTAACGAAAAAACCCGGAAAATATCGATAATTACATAAAATACAGAGCTAAATATAACAATAAAACCGGTTTACTCATGTAATCAGGAATAGAAGTTTAGTGTTTTATAGTTTTAAAGTAAAAATGCAGCACTGTTAAGATATACCGTAGTCATACCAAAACAAAAATTTTGGTTATGTTTTCTTATTTATGACTCACGTCTTTTTGATAACCGATCATCCGCGATGCTCTACGAAATACTAAAAATTACAGAAGTCAGGCTTTCTACATGAAAATACGGACTGATTTCAAAATAATTTGATTCTGATATGATAACTGCTTGAGAAGTACTCTTGGGATATTTCCAAGACCGTAATTTAATTTTCATCTCTATTAGTGGCTATCTCATTCGAACCTATAAAATTCATTAGGTGGTTATAATTGGTAATACTTCGTCAAGAGTCATGCATGCAGTAGTCATAAATGCACATTAAACTAGTCTATGTTTCCAACATGGAAACTACGTCACAAAGTATTTCAACAATAGAGAGTTTAGAGGTAAATGTTTGCATAGTAATGACGTCCACAACCATAAAAAGACTCGATAACGAAGTCAAATTTTATACAGTTGAATCTGAACACGAAGTCTTGTTATTAACTCACTCCCAAATTAAATTCTAGAAATTAACATTAGTCATAATTATAAACCTTTCTTGTCCATCTTGGGACACAATACGATTAAAAAAGTCTTGCACACAACACGTATTGCATAATAATACAAAGGAAAAATCTTGTTTCTTTCTGTTACGTCACCCTATACACCTAAAAAAAAAAAAAAATCAACGAGTCCAGCTTCTGGTTTCGTATACAGAGCATTTTAAACAAACAAAAAAAAATATATCTTTCTCAAAAATGGCTGTACAAACTTTTTTCCAACAATATGATCAAAATACGAACCCGAAAATATTTCAAGAAAGACAAAACACGACTTCTTCAATAATATCTCCTACTGAACAGAAAAATCACAACACAAAGTCAACGCGAAAACTACAAGGAAAACAAAATCGTTATACTAATCTCTGACAATAATAATTCACTACATTCACAAGGCCTTCAAATGTAAAAACATATCGAGTATCAAACCCACATTTATATTTATTGATAGACAATAAACAATAGTAAGTGCGTCAAAATATTGGTGTGTTTTCTTTACACTGGTATATCAATCAGCATTTTCGTTATGTCTCCATTGTCATTAATAACGAAATTCGCAATCACAGTAACCTCCAAACTATAGTTCAGGAACAGTTTCATCTTAGGATATACATTTCTTATATCAAAAAGCAATAACTAGTAAAAAATAAGTTGGTTCCCGTAAACCACGTCACTGGTTTCTTATGCTTGTCTTGGATAAGATTATCCATATATGTAAAGCGAGTCTTGTATCTACTGCTGGTTTATCAAGTAGAGCAAAAAAATTCCATCACAATGGTAGGAATCTACTGTGCTACCGGTCGGTGGGGTGCAACTCTAGTGGATGAGCATATTTGGACGTCCAATCTCGTTCAAACACCTGTTGCAGCTGACGTCTAAAATCGGAATGGTCTCTTCTGTAACGTCCTTTTAAAATGTCTCGCACGATGAAACCAATACCTCCGGTACTGATGAAGTAATCGCCAGACCAATTGGAGGTACCTGGAATAGAAAAAAAAATATGTGAGTGACAAGATTTAAGCTTCTGGACAAAAGAAACCTTTAGTTTATCAATATAGTATAAATATTGGGTTTCTTCCAAATCAATGAAATCCTATGATATTTCTCTAACCGTAGAAACCCAGCAAACAACAAGAGAGATGCATTTTGGATCGTAGAAAGTCATCAGCTGGATTAGTTAAAATAATTAAGTGATGTTAAGATGTAGTGACAACACGAACTAGATATAAATTTCATTTTTTTTTTTCATAGAAATACCTTCCGTGTTGGTATACACTTCAGTTCACGTCATGGGATAGGTATCTACTATTCAGTAAGACCCCTCTAGCCCGGTAAAATGCAGTAATTCGACGGAAAACTTCCACAAGCAGACGGAAGTCTTCACAGTGGCCGTCCATAGCTCTCTAGTATCTGTAGGTGCGAATGGACCCTCTACAATGTCCCTTGTGCACGATTGTGTTCACGTTGGGCGAATGTGGTGGCCAAGTCATTCGTGATAACTCTCCAGAATGTTTCTCGAACCAATTCTGAACTTGTGTCCGATGACACCGTGCATTATCCTGCTGTAACACGTTTTAGAGGTACATGAAGTCAATAAAGGCCTTAAATGGCCACCAAGCAGCGAAACGTAGCCGTCACCGCTCAATCACGTGTACAGGAGGATCAGCGGATCCAACACATTGCCACATGAACACACTTCATACCCGTATGGAACCACCATCGGTCTGTATGGTGTCTTGTTGACAAATGGGATCCATGGGCTCATAGGAATGTGCACAATATCCGGAACCCTACCATCCGTGATTCATCGGACCGCGCCTTAGTTTGCTAGTCCTCCACGGTTCAATTGCCGTGATTACGAGGCGGTATGTCTGTTTCGCTGTGTTAACAGAAGCAGTCTATTTAAAGTATGGCTATGTTAGAATGGAAATGAATGGTTCATAATAAGAACATTTAATTATACCAGTTTAATATGTGATTCAGTTTGTTTGTAGTTTTATGTACTTTATTGATGATATAGTTATCAATACTACAAGACTAATGACTACAAGAATACTCTCTTTGACGAAACATTATGTATTGGTAATAGTTAGAATAATTATGTTTTGTGGACCATTATGTGAAACAGGTTCTAGCTTAGACAATAATTTGATCCACTGATTGAGATAAAACCCTTGAATCGATTACGTATAGCACAAGACCATTAATAATAAAAAAAATAGAATGGTTGCTAACAGTAGAAGTTTGTGAAATCAATGGATAAACTTTGAAGTAGTATGTCTAAGGATATATGAGGGGTCCAAAGCAAATGGATACCAGTGTAACGTTCCCAACCCAAGATTATCAAACCATGTCGAATAATATAAAACTTACTATTAACTTCGAAACGGTACGCAAAAATAGTCGAACAGACATGTTGCTAATTTGATTAAGTAAGGAAAATATGCGGTAGCTGTCAAACATTGCTAACCGGGAATTTCGAATGGATTTGGAAAACTGGAGACGAAAAATAGGCATATGACTAATGAAATCTAACGAACCGATACTTGTAATGTAAGAATTCGGTTAATAGCGGCCCCATACTGAAATTTAGAACATATTGTACATTTTAATAAATAATCTCAAAATAAAATAATAAATTTTAATGAGTTGAAAATTCCGAAATAATGTCGACGCTGAAAAGTCCTGATAGCGCTTGTATCGGTTTTAATTCTTCTTCACTAAGATTTAATATAATTTTCCGGAACGGACGCAATCAATCGAAATATTATCAGAATATTTACTAAATTTTGTGTTTATATCTACCTCTCGTAGACAGGGCTCAGGAAGTACAGATGACGGAAAGCCCATACGTCCATTCGTGTCGTCATTAAAATTGGAACTGAACTAACATGGCGTGGAAAAGCAGTTCTCCCAGCAAACGGAGAAGAAGGCTGATTCACACCAATCAGCAAAAAACAAGTCACGAAGCATTGACTAGGGTCCAATCAAAAACAAGCGTTAGATCCAAGCCATTGCTGCGTGACTAACGAAAACCTGGATGGATAACGATAAAATTTAAAGCAAAAAATAAAACGAAACACGCTCAAAGAGTCTAAAACCAACCAAAGAGAATGAGCTAAAGAGAACACACAGAAAGGAAACAAAACGAAGACTAAGAAAATAAAAGGGGAAGAAAATAAATGAAAATGGAACAGCAACTAGGCTGTTACACCAGGTGACACTGAAAAATAAATTTGAAAAAAAAGTTTGAGTTAATATGACACGCAATATTTTAACCCGAAAGATGAGCACGGACTTTTTTCCAATGTCATTTGCAGCCCTTTGTTTCACGAGTCCTCAACGTGAATATACAGGCTCAGAAAGACAAATTCATACAGTTGTTTTATTAGGAACTGCACTGTATTAGTGTTAGCGTAATTGTTACGTAACTTAGATAGGATAATATTGATTTAACCTAACAAAGCTAACCTACCTGGTCAGTTTCGCAGGTGAATGCCAGGATGGTACCTTAAGGCCCTGGGCGATACCTTCCTCATCCTCTATCTACCCGTTCCCGGCCTGAGCCTACGAAGCCAAAATTAAATTCTAACCCACCCAGAGAGTATTACTTCGTGGAAAACTAACAGTCTAGTGCAATAACACTATTATGAATATTATTATTATAAAGAAAATCTATACAATTTGAAATGTCAGAATTTAAACAAACATATCAACTGAAACATCTAAGGTGTATTTTAAAAATTTCACATTTTGTCCAACAGATGCACAATGAATATCCCGGAAGACTTTTATTATTAATATCTGAAACACTATATTTTCCAAACTCACAACAGTCGTAGTGAATATAACCCTAAGAAACACAGACCAATTTTTACGTACTTTACTGCTCATTTCTCCATAACAAGTACGTTAAATCTGCTTTGGAAAGGATACACGCCCCCTTTGCAAGTTTTTCACACCTCCGGTTGGGAACTACTGTGTTAGTAATAATTTTTAAAAAAAAATCAAGTGAAAAGTACATATACTAGCGATTCCCTACAACTACATTAATACTTGCCTATATACGCTGCGTTATCTGTCACCATATATTTGTTGTGATTGACTCTGGAATATGGAATTTTCTCTTGAGAAGGATCTGTAACTGGAACTTTGAACAGTTTCTGGAAGAAAAAAAAAAGCAAAAGATATTACATAATAATATTACATTAAGGTTACGAGGAAAGTTTAAAATATTTTGAGTGTGGCTATAATTTCTGTGACCCACAACCCCACAGCGTACCTATTTATAGGCATTACTTGGTACAATCCTTGTGTAACATTTGGATCTTTCTTTATTGCTTTCCCTGCGATATTTCTAATCAGAAATCGAAGATTGAAGCACCAAGCTGTTCCCTGACTTGACTTTTCAGAACGCTGCGCCACAAGACATTACTTCAGAACGACTTCTAATGTGAAGAGCCACTTCAAGGACATGTACTTCTCTTCCAATGAAAACCTGACGTTGGCTTCAGACGATTGGTTGAATCAGAACAAAAGCTTCTACTTGAACGGTACTAAACAGTTATGCAAGCGCAAGGTTTTGTTTATGCGAGTTTCAGACCCAATTATTTCAGACAAATAAATAAGAACACAAAGTAAGAATATCAGAACCATGGTGACCCATTGGCCGTAACCATATAAATGTAGATGACAACTGTGGGTAATAAGGAAATTGTTGGTTGTGAAATTGTACATTTACTTCAAAATATCCTATTGTTGCAAGGAAGTTTTTATTATTACAAGGTTTCTTCATAGCGTAGCTAACAGGAAAGGTCCTTGCAATCTCCTTACTCCGCCGCCGTTCGTGTTCAAAAAATAAATCTTACGGACCACAAGGTGTAGAGGTATCGCTGGAAAGGTCTTGATTGGAGCCAATCCAGGTTGTTTTTTTAATTTACTTTTTCGAATTACTAGAACCTATTTGCACCAAAATTTGTATTAACATTATTTGACACAATAGAGAGATACTTTGGGTGTTCCCGTTCCTAAGTTGTCAGTCTTGCCAACCTAGTTTATGAAAATGAATGTGTGTTTGAGATATTATCAAGGGCGATAATACCTCAAACATCAACCTTCGCGATAGTGTAATTTCAGTACGTTCCTTAAATAATTACCTCAAGGACTTTTTCAATCTATAAAACGTTCGAACTACATGGGAAAAATTGTATTTTTACATTTTCTGCAAGTTGTAATTTTAATAGAATGTAAATCAGTAGTGAAAGGAAGCAAGACGTGAAGGGAAGAGAAAGTGAAAGGTAGAAGAGTGTGGCCTAGACAAGAGATAGGAAAAGTGAAAGGGTCTCGAAGAGATTTAAAAGAGATTATCATTCCAGACGTCGACATTTTTAGCCTTGACTCAGTGATTACGATTTAGATTGACTATGGAAGCAAGGCATGACAGGATACAACCTATAAGAAAAATGACTAAAATTGAACATTCTTGGTCCATATACTACTGATCACAATAACAGTATATATATATATATATATATATATATATATATGCTGCAAAGAAGGAAGAAAACATTAACGGAGAGAGAATAGGCATACTTGATGATTGTTTACCTAGGCCAGCTCAACACATCGAATGCTAAGTTGACAGATGAAATCAATAGATGTAAAATGGCATGGAGTTCGTTTGCATTTTACAAGACTATACTTTATTATCAAAACCAAACTACCAATGTGTCTGAAGCGTAAAGTTTAATCGAGAGATGCATGCTAGGAATAACCAGGAGGGACAGGAAGACAAATGAATGGATTCGCGCACAAACAAAGGTAGAGGATGTAATCAAAACTGCGAAGAAGATGAAGTGGAGATGGGTCGGTCACATAGTCAGACGAACAGATGTACTACATGGATTCCGAGAAAAAAGAAACGACCGAGACGACGTCCAAATGTAAGATGGGTAGATGAAATCAAGCGTTTTTCAGGAGCTACGTGGATGAGGATAGCAGCAGACCGAGATATGTGGAAAGAAAAGGGGGAGGCCTTCATCCAACAGTGGATAGAAAATGGCTGAATATGATTATCTATCTATCTATATATATATATATATATGGCAACTCCCTAGCCGAGCTGGTCTACCGGTTCCCGTAAGATCACCGAAGTCAAGCAGCTCTGGGTCTGGTCAGTGTTTGGATGGGTGACCGTTTCAGCACTCCAGATGGTGTTGCCTGTGCGGCGTCCACCCAGCGTCGTGAGGCCAATTGGGGAGCTACCTGAATAAAGAGGTAGCGATCACAGTTGAGGGCTTCGGCTCTCCTCTCCCAACACGTCTGGTCAGCGTGGGAGCAGTAGAACACCTCCTCCCTCCGGGAGAGGCCTCATCCAGTAGTGGGTTGAATATGGCTGTGTATTATTATTATATATGTATGTACGAATGCCATTCCACACAACATTAACTTTAAGAAGAATAGCTCCTACAGTCGTGTAATAAATTTTCTGATTTTACAAACTACTAAATTCAATACAAAAGTCAACGAAAAAAAGGAAGGTTTTTACTGCTATAACAAAAGGATAAAAAAACTATCATGCTATGAAAAAAAAAAAAGTTAAAAAATCTCAGCACAAAATGTAATTGAATGGGGAGTGGAAATACCAAATGTTCCAAGTGCCATTGTACAACGAAAACACACAATACTTTTATCCACAAGCATGTTCAATATGGCCATCTGCATGTCCCCATATTTGTTTCAAGTGCCAAATCAATGTGGAAGAGGTGAAAACCATCACCACCAGGAAGAGCAGGTGCATTATATGAAAGCCAAATCGATTCAGTTTTTATCCTTCTGTAAAATTTCAAATTTGCCACTTAGAACCTCTTGACATTTCCACTCTTGAATTTCAGTAAACGATGTGTTTGAATAAACGAAGTCACGTGATATAAAAGAAAGTATTTGATTCGTATCTTTACGATTTGAATTTATGTATGACCTTCAGGCATCTCAGGGTCAAGCCAGGATAGGGTAGTGTGACGTCACCTACCTTCCAGTAGGTTGCTGTTTTGTATAAGTTATTACGTCCCTTGTGTCTTCTCTTTTGTTTTACAGTAATTTTATTTTTGTTGTTTTGACGTATAATTTTTATGTATTTATATTGAGTTTAATATTGTTCCATTATTTTTAGGCAGAATGTTTTGCTATATTAACCTAGGGTTCTCAGTCGTTCCGTTTTTCACGGGACAGTCCAGCTTTTTAAGTGTCCTTCAATTTCAGAAGTCGTTCCGATGCAACGCATATCAAACCACAATGACTCTTATAACTTAAAACAAACAACATATTGTCACATGACACTTTAACAAGAAACTCATAAACAAAGATGATGGACGTGCAAGCTCGAATTATGTATATATCTGGTGTAGTAAAAAGTAATCCATTATTTTTGCATGACATTGAAGGCTTGACTTACCATAGTTAGAATGATCCGATTTAGGTCACATATGCACCGTTTTGTTCGATAACGTGTTGCCATTTGGAAGGTAATATCATGATGCCTCTCTCATAGAAGCCCTTGTCCCTATTGGCAAAAAATTGAGACAGTCGATTTTCACAAG
>JAGDQP010013640.1:0-27647 GCA_022664845.1 Lepisma saccharinum
GGTTAGATGTATGGGTTGTACGAGTTTCTTTGTATATGATGCTATGGTATTATTATTAAAGATGTGTGCAGTTACGTTGGACGGTAAGGGTACATAAAACTCGCCTGCTGGCGTGGATGATGTCATACTGCTGACTGAACGGTTTGTCTCCGTACCCAACTATTCATACTTTGTGGATACCGTAACCATTTCATGTAGACCCACCCCTTTCTGCGTTTCAACACTTTTTCGATAATATACGTTTTTGTTTTCCTACAAGCACCTTTTGGAGTTCTTGTTGGTAAAACTTCCCTTGATGGGATCACCGTTCCAGTCTTTGATTTTATATGTTAAGAGTGTTCTTGTAATGCATTTATCTATAATAGAGATTTCAGACGACCATTTGGGTAGGTATACCCTTTCTAGTTTTTTTATATTTACTTACGCGTAACGTAATCACCCGACTGTAACTTACATATTGTTTCTCTTCTTTGGTACCGTAAAGTGTGTGCCATACCTGATTGACATTGAACTCATTCACGTCAATAAGTGCCATTTTAATTGTAGAATGCGTTGTGTGATTATATCTGTGTACGAGATCACCCAGTACATCAATGTATCGGTACATGTAAATTATTTATATATTTTCTCCTTCAACGTACGGATAAAACATTCTACAAGCGCCACTTTCATTTCAGAATGTACACTTTAGTATTTACCTCATACCTTTCAAATACACGTTTCACGTGTTGATTATTAAATTCCGTACCCGAATCCGTTTGACAATGGTAGTTTCAGTGTTTCTAGAATGGATGTAATGGCTTCCGCCACCACCAGTGCCGTTTTATTCTTGACAGGAATACAAGTCGCATACCGTGAAACTCATCGATTGAAAATAGTATAGTATGTATCTGTACCTATCATTATACTTTGCCACATTCTGCATATCCGCTAAATCCATTTTCAGTAATTCTTATTTCCACTCAAATAATATTGTTTTCGTGGAAAGCTTTTACGTACAGGGTCATTCTGTGACGTCGGAAAATGAGTTAAATTAACGATGAAAGATTTGAGGACACCACGAACCATTGTGAACTAAAGAAAGGAATGTAAAAAATGTCCTTTATCACTATGTGCAGATTTACTTTATCTTTGAAAATGTTTTGGACATAAATCTAAATGTAATAGGATCATCATGTCGGCTATTCTATTTTCAGTTTAGTATATTTACGTGTCATGCTTTTTAAAAAAATGTAACTGTTTTTAAAATATTTTTGGTGCAAAAAGGGAAAAGAAGGTGGGGGTTCATCCCATCAATTCTGCAGGATTTGTAGATGGGACATTTCGCAACCTTTACGGAAAGTTAAGAGATGATAGACACAATTCTTTTTTTAAAAAATAATGTCAGCAGTATGTTGTGATGAGCTAATTGAGAAATTTAGAGAAAGATTTAAGCTAGACAGGAGTTGGTGGAGGGATTTTCAATTTCGTCACAGGAAACGTTGGCAGTATGTCATTAAACCTTGGGAAACCTCTGTTAGGTTTGTCGGTCGTGCACTGCAAAAAATTGTTTATAAACCTGTGCAGCTGGACAGGTTTATAAACCTCTGCAAACAGCGGTAGAGGCAGATCCAATGCAAACTTTTGAAGAACTGGCCAGCGAACTCCATGTTACCCATTCGACCGTTCATCGTCATCTACAGGATCTTGGGTACGTATCGAAACTAGGAAAATGGGTACGGTATCCTTTGTGTTAACGCCTCAACAGAAGATGATACCAGTTGACATCTGCAGTTCCCTGCTCACCCGTCACAGACCTGAGCCATTTCTGGACACAATGCTGACACGGGATAAAAGGTGGGTCCTCTACCATAACATTATACACAATCGGCAGTGGGTCCTAAAGAGGGGACCGCAGGAACTGTGCCAAAACAGGATCTCCAGCCCTGCAAAGTGCTGGTGAGTGTTAAGTGGGGTATCCTTGGGATAATCCATTTTGATCTCTTGTCACGTAACCATACCATCAGTGCACTGTCAGCAACTTAAGTAGCTAGAACTGCATTGTTGGGGAAACGTCCAGCTCTGGATAATCGCACGTCCTGCTCATCCACGGTTGTAACGAGCGCCCACACACGGCAAGAAGGACATGTACTAGGACCGATAAATGTGGCTAAGAGAAACCCCCCACCTGTCGTCCTCACTAGATAATGCACCAACAGACTACTCTTTTTTTCGCAATCTGCAAAACCACTGAAATATGAAGATGACATGCGGCGAACATTAGTTCTTTGCCTCCAAAACCGGTGACTTCTTTCAACAGAGAATTCAACAACTGGTTCACAGGTGGCAGTCTTGTGGAGTCCGATGGAGACTATTTTCCTGACTATCAATAGTGTTCAAGGTAAGTTATCGTTGTTTTCCTCACGGTGCAAAAATACGACAGTACTTACGGAATAAGTTGATATTTCATAAATACTCGTGCTTTAGGTTAAACAAATTAGTACGCCGGCATAGGGGCGCCACAAATGCTGAGTAGAGTTGTGTCGAAGATTTAGCATGGGCATGTGAGTGAAATTGCTATTGTTACTGTATGATTTCGGAAAATTAAATTACAATTTACGAGGGCGCATCCACAATTTGGAACAGAGCGCCGATTGACTTAGAGCCGGTACCAATCTCTGATACTTTGATACTTCGTATTCTATCTTTCATTTATCCATTACTGGCTAGCCCGGATGTTATCTTGTCATGGCAAGCAAGTAGCAACATTAACCAATAATCATTAGCCCTCCCTTTTGTAAAATGAGGTTGAAGAGAAAGGGGTTAGGGTAAAGTGTTTACTTAAGGTGCCAAATGGGCACGTGTATAACCTTTTCAATGTACTTTTTGTATTCATTGCAAATGAATTAATAGTCATTTGTTCTGATTAAATGATTTTCTTTTTTTTCTAGTGTCCTCCTTGTAAAGCCTTCACACCACAACTAATAGAATCATACCAGAAAGTCAGAGATAGGGGTTATAAGTTTGAGATCATCTTCGTCAGTTCTGACAGGTAAACTAATAAGAAATAAACAGTTTACATTTTTTGCAGCACCACCTCTTATTGGTAATCTTGTTTGTGATGTGGCTTATATAGTAGATCAGTTCCTGTATTTCCAAAGTTGAACGTTTAATTGCTGGGGAACTAGAAATCTTGATTTTGTGGAAATCATAAACTATTATTTTACACCTTAAAGTACATTTCATTTCTACAGTGTTCAACATTTTCAGCATTTGGGTTGAAATATTTACAAATCTATTTCATATTTTTCGAAACTAGCAGCTGGAAACCTCAAGTTTACATGTGTAGTTTATTACCCAATATAATTGTGATGCGGATACTTTGCAAAATAAATAAAAACCCTGTATTTCAGTTACTCAGAGGGTTGGGGTAACTTTAGACAATAGAATAGAATAATAAGTTTGTAATGAAAAATATATTTTCGTACAATGTAGCACTTTAAGCCAGTTTGGATAACTTATTACACAGTATCACAAAAGAGTCTTTTATTGAAAAAAACATTGAGAGGAGCACAAAGGGATACCTAACAACCAGCACATGTAGACTGCAGGCCTTAGAGAGCAACTCGAAAGAAATATTTGTCTCGTGAGATCTTTTCGTCAGAATCAGCTCCAGAGATACCTTAGTTTCATTGTCGATGGCCGGGAAAACTTAAACATGATCAATTTTTAGGGATCTTCGTTTGAAGTCAGCCACAACCTTTCGTTTTTGTTCTTCCCAGTTATTTGGGATTGGCATACAAAACAATTTTTGCTTTCGTTCTGTGTGGTAACGTCATAGATGAGTTTGACGTCGAACAATTCGTTCTCTATCAGTTCGTTCATGGTAAAAGAATGTATTTCTACTTGTTCATAGAAAGCAGGTGAGATGCTTGAAACTAGCTCATCATCATCACTACTGATTTCTAGGGAGAGATGGAAATCACTCAGGTTCGTTGAGCGACTCAGTCTGAATTCGAATCACATGTGCGTTGCCAGACAAAAAATTGTGAGGAGGCACAGGGGGGCGTGGATTTTTCTTTGCAGGCAGCACGTCGATTGCTACTGCAGTCAATAATTTCTTACGTACAAGAAACATCCATTGTTTAAAATTTTGGCAGTTTTTTGTTCGTAATCATAAGCAAAAGTAAAATCTTCTTTCCTTTTGTTGTTATATATCGTCATTTAGTAGAAGAGTATCAACATTCTTTCAATTTGAAAACGGTTTTATAGCCTATAGGAATGCATATAGCAGGCTGTGGTAGTTACCGAGGGTGTTAGAGGGGTAGGGATAGATCCTCCAGAAGTACGGAGGTAATATATGAAATAATGGGGAAGATATGTATTAATCAATGAATTATTATTTTTAAATATTATTTTTAAAATTTATCGGCCCTAAGCCATGTTGTCGCTCGGTGTACGTAGCCGTTGCCACGAAACCTGGTACAAAGCGCCGATTGCGAAACACTTGAACGCTACGTGGAGGAATACAATTAATATAGTATTTTAATTTTTTATTAAGGAGTTAGATTTATTTGGGTTGGGTTTAATTATTTTAGTTTGACGGATAATGGTTATACATTCGCCGTCATCGGGAAGTATACAGTTGATGTGTCTTACTTGCGGCAATGTTCGACGGATACTATTTAACTCTTAATTTGTTATCATGGTTCAGCTGTGGCAAACTGCGCATGCGCAGATTTATTTGCTTGAAATGAGTCGACGTGCAGTTTTTTGTTTGTACCGCAACCTTCCTGTGCTGCTGAGGAGAAATTAGCTTGAGGCTCGGATCGTGCATGGACACGTTCTGGCATTTCGAAGAATTTGACTGTGCAGGTGTTCGTTTATGTTTGTTTGCTTGAATGGACAATGGGTCGACGCGGAGGTTTTTGTAGTATCGCAATTGTACTGCTAAGGAGGAGGGAACAAGTTTTTCTTCATTTCTGGCCCTTGATTGACAGCAGTGCTAGTTGATTGACATTTTAATACTGTAACAATGTATTTACGGTTTCGCATCTATTCAAGAGAGAAATATTCTTTGAAGTTTTAGACAAGATAGAACATGTTATTTTGCAGCTACGGTGCTCTGGAGAAGAAAACATTGTTAATGGTTGGAGCGTGTTTTAACAAGTTATTTTTAAACAATGCAGTCATTTAAGTTGAAGATGATATTTACACAGCTGTTTAGAGAACCAGTTGAATCTTGTTACTTACAAAATAGCTCATGACGTGTAAACGTAACACAGCTGCACGTTTTTATGCACAGTTGTGCTGTGACTGTGATATCAGACACTAGTAAAAGTATCATGCATTTTTACGAAGATCATGCGGATGAAGGCGATGGACCGTCGGCGGAGAATGAAGGCTTATCTTATAGTATTTTTCGCAGTGCATCTGCCTCAAGTTTAGAGGTAGAATTTAATTCAGACTGATGAAGAATACTATGTTTCTAGTGTTGAGGAAACTGATAGTGTTGTGCAGGACATTGAAGTTTCATCTACCACGATGCATTCTAGTGAAATTGAAAATTCATGCGGATGTGTGAACTATACGATTGATGACAAATGTATTTTAGAAGCTATCGAAAATTGGAAATATAAAAACAATCGTCCCTTATTGTGTGCTGAATGTTTCTATAATGTTCGCAATCGCCAAAGACATCGTTGTGTTACACGATCTATAGATGAAGAAAGGTCTTTGAGGAGACGTACATATAGACTAATGGATGCTGTGAATTTTTAATATTTATCATGTGTATCTATCACATGTACATTTTAACACTTGAAATTTTTGAATATTTTCTTCGCAATTTACTATTACTCAGAGTGGATGAAATAGTCAAAATTAACTGAGAAAGACGTTATTGCAGAACTAGATAGTTAGTGAATTTACTTTAAGAACTTTGAATAAGTTATAAAACTGTTTACACGAAATATATAAATAATTAAATGTTTATGCAATTGTGCACAATACATAGCATTCACGTTTAGCTACCTTGATTTTATTCTTCACATAGTTTTTTAAGTATTGAATAGACTAGACCATCGGTGATATTTCACTATTGTATTTTTCTTACCATGTTTTATGCTGAAGACAACTTGAATCTTGTTCTTTACCTAGCTGTTCAGTGACGTACTTAAAATTAACCTCAATCTTGTTGTAACCATGGAACAGAACGGAAGTGAGAATACCATTGTTAACTTACCATTTTCTTTGTCTGCAAAGCCTTCCTGGATGTCGATGAAAATGGGTTGATTAATCTCGTATACTAGAATCAATTAGTAATTGGAACACTAAAGACATTTTACTTTGTTCCGCATGTGCATTTTGGAACAAGGATAAAAGTGAACATGAGTGTGTGGGATATTTAATTCGTGGAACACCATTAAGTGAAGAGAACCATCTTCAGCTTTTGAATGATAGTGTTTTATCGTGTTTTATTACATCCAAAGAATATAGATGAGATATTTAATTGTTATGTAAATACTCATCCTGGATCTAATTTAAAAGCTAACTCTGATTATGGACTTCGTTTTCTATTGGGAAACAAAATAGTGGTACTACGTCAAGAATTACTCATAAAGGACAGATTTGGTGCACGTGAGTTGAAAGATTATAATTAACCACTTGCAAACTGTTGTGAAAGTTGTATTTTCACTTTACTTATAGTTCAAAATGAGTTACCAGAGTCTAACATACTACATTAAAATACAGATTTATTATTACAGAAGAAACAGCGGAACGCATTGTTTTGTTATTATTGAAATTTAAATGTGAAGCTCACGACATGACTAAAAGTGAGTGTAAAAGTGAGTGTCTCTTCATTGGACAATGAAAAGTAAGAAGGTGATTGGTTTCCATCAGTAGCTGCAGGAATAGACTTATAGCGGCAGCAGGTAAACCAGTCTCAGTTTATTATGTTTTCGCAAAGCTTATTGTGGTGTGATGAGAGTTACTCATCAGGCAGTTTTGTTTGTGCGGTGCAGGAAGCAGAACGTACCGCATTAGCTTTGGTACATATTGAAAATAGGTCTCCTAGTCCTTCGTTAGTGACTGGTTTTGATTGTCCTATTGAATCTTCAGTGACAGTGAACAGTGGTTCCCAGAGTGAATCAAATGTTTTTTCAAAACCTGTTGAAAGTGGTTTACATAGTGCAGAAAATATTACTTAATCAAACTTTTTTTTGATGGTGATTTCCAGAATTAATGTTCACTAACTTTGAAAAAATATTTTGAATTAAACGCAGATGCTGCTGAAACTGTTTCTTCTGAAAGTGATGGAAAACCTAATATTCCGTCTTGTGAGTGCGGGATTAATGTTATTGAAGAAATTTGTATTTGGAACGCCATAGACAATTTTAATTGTCTCAATACGCCTTTAATTTGTACTGCATATTTTCACAATATTCCTAACCAGTTAGCACAAGCTTGTGTCAGTTGGGAGTTGAATGAACTTGAACGTAGTGAATTTTTTAATGATTTTACTTTGAACGCAGTGCTTAAACCTAGTAATTTTATGCAGATATATAATGCTTATTTAGCAAAACATAAAAATTGTTGTGAATTTAGAATAGTAAGTTTTGAATGTGGATTGCGAAACTTACCTGAACGTAAAGTGGAAGAGGAATGTGATAAACTAATTTCAAAATATATACGGTCCTGAAAACACTGACTTTGTTATTTGAACTAGTATTGTGAAAGATGATGGAGTGTACTTTTTGCAATGCTTTGTTTATTTTAGATTAGTACCCGTGTCTCAGACGGTAGCGCGTCTGACTACAAATCGTGCGGCCCGGGTTCAAATCCCGGCGAGGACACTGCAGACTTTTCTCAGTGTTCCCATGCCTGGCGCTCTGAGGTGCACTCAGCCTTCTATCAAATTGAGTCCAGGAGTGTCCTTGGTATTCCTGGGCACCTTGGGAAAGCAGACGAGGTCGAGCTTGGAACTGGCCACCCCCACGAAAACTGCCTCCACATCCCCCATGCGCCGTTCGCGGCGCGTGCGTATCGCACAGGGTATAGATTTACCTTTTTTGTTTATTTTAGACTCCTGTATATTTGAAACAGTAAAAACTTAGTTATTTCAAGAGTTTCAAATTTTTTATATAAAATTTTTCCGAGCATTACAAATGCGAAACGATTAAAACATGTAGTGGAAGTACATTAAACATTACTCACCAGTATATATATATCAGTGTAATACTGGATCTGTTATATCAAAACATTTACTGATGTAAATGATCATAAAATATTTACTGATTATTATGACATAAGAAGCAAGAACATTTAACTGTTTCAGTGAACATGTTTTTTAAAGAAATGTAGAATTCTTTTTCAAGATACAGAATTTATTGCACAACTAATTCCAACTATTATTGAACAACAATTTTCTCCAATAAAATCTTTAATTTTTTCAAAATAATATATTATTGATATGCAAGGTTTTAAAATATCATACCTTGAATTTATTGCACGTGAATTTTGCATTGTATCAACTGATGCTAGCCTAATGTTTCATTGTATGGTGAAACTTCCATGTGAAATGGTAGAATTAGCAGTAGGCTATCAAAAACAGTGTGGATGGTTAACTGAAAATTTTGATGGATTATCATGGAATACTTTAAATGTTTATTTTATAACTCATATTCGAAGAATAATTGCACAACTCTGCGAAGTTGATGCAGTATTCTTTTGTAAAGTTACTGAAAGAGTCCAATGGATTCAAAAATTTTTCAAGTAAAGAATGTAAAAGATTTAAATTATGTTTGTTGTCCTTCGCTTACTTCATTAAATTTTAATGTTATTGTAAGATGTTGTACTTACCATATACCTAAGCAACTGAATGATTGTGCTGTAAGAAACTATCCAACTTCAATAATGGTAAAACTTGCCGAGTTCAAAAGTTGTGGAAAATTTGTTCAAGATAGAATTGTGATCTTATTGCATATAGACCATTATACTATTACTTTTACGAGTACGAACTTAATTTATGACAAGTAAAACCTGATTTTTATTTAGCCATGAAATAGTTTAAGAAAAAATATTTAGGAATAAAATATATGAATTAGTTTTAAGGAAGAATTCAATAATAGTTTAGTTTAAAAAATATAAAGAGGGAATATTTCTATTATAAAGGAAACGTTAAGTAAAAATACTTCTGTTTAAGTAATAAATAAGTTTCAGAAGTAAAAATAATTTAAATAAACTTTTTTGTTTTCGTTCAAATAAAAAATTTCTATGAAGTAAAATTACTTTCATAAATGTTAAGTGCAAAATAAATATCTTACAAAAATTTTCGTTGAAGTAAAAATTTAAAAACTTTAACAATTTTTTTGTAAAATACATTATAATTTTTATTAAACTTTTTAACTAAAATATTTTGTAAAATAAATTATACTCTTTTATTAAACTTTTCTTAAATATTTCACTAAAATATTTTCTAATCATGTTACGTAAAGAATTCTTCAAATAAAATTTCTTTCATCAACTAAGTAAAAAATAAATAGCTTACAAAATATTTCGTTGAAGTAAATTTCTTTGAAGTAAAATTAGTTTCATAAACTTTCATTTTTTGTTTAACTAAAATATTTTATAAAATACACTATACTTTTTTGAAACTTTCGTTTAACTAAAATATTATTTTGTGAAATACATTATACTTATTAAACTTTAAGTAAAATATTTCATTAAATATTTTCTATTTAACTTAAAAATTCTTCAAATGAAACATAAATTGCAAAATTAATTTTCACAAAATTAAAAGTTTGCTGTTTAAAACCTTAAAAAGAAAAAACTTTCTCAAAGTAAAAATAAGTTATAGAAAGAAAATAAGCAAAATAAAATGAAGTAAAAATGATTTACTATTTATAAAACTTGAAATAATAATTTCAAAAAATTAAGCTTGAAATAATAATTTCACAAAATTAAGCTTGATTTTGAAAGCTTTAAGAATAACTTAGTAAATAATAAAACTTCGTTAAAATAATTTTAATATTTAGTTGTAATTTTAGAGAAACCTATAAATATTTTTAGATGTATATAGCTAAAAACAAAAATAATTGAAATTTCAGTCACTCATGATACGTTCACATTTGTAAGACAATAATAATAATTAAGAGAATTGGAACAAGTTCTTTCGTTTTAATTTTGCGATGCAGAATTAATGTTACTAATAACTGACTAAAAGAAAATGGAAAATATATTATCTATGTATTTAAGTTAAATAAAATGAGAGAAATATACAAAATATTATATTGTCCGATGATTTCAAGAAATTCCATAGGAGTATACTTATCTATATGTCACTTCTTTATATTAAATATAAATTAATACATTATAATTCCCTTTAAGATTAAGAAAGTGTATTCCACTACATATATGCATTCAACAATTTGAAACCTGAAGAACGATAATTTATTAATACCTCGCAATGAAAGTATGATTTCTGAGTTCCTTGTTTATTTTCACCTGCATTTCCATTCTAATTGCAACCCTGTTTTCAGTGCGTGTCTTCACGTTAATGATTTGATTGATTTAGAACACTGTCTTTTTCATTATGCCGCAAATGCTAGGCTGGCTCTCCATGAAGTATATAAATCTTTTAATGAAGACGATGGTTTAAATATTGTTCCTCGGGATCGGGAATTCTCTCCTTTGGTTCCCATCACTTAATTGCTTGCATCCACCAGTTCTTCCCATAATTTTACAATTTCTGCTCCTGTGAATGTGATTACATCAGTATTGACATCAGTATAGACCCATTTGCAGTCCGTCCAGGTCTTTTCAACCCCAGCCTTCCACTTCTTTTGTTTCTCCTATCTCAAATGTTGAGAATGAGGCTATTCCTTTTTCGGATACAGACTGCCTTTTTTCTCCTGGGGGTAGTCAGATTTGTGATCAGGCATATGATTATTATGAGGGGCCTCAATTAAGTCCTAAAATTGAAGAACGCATATTGAATGTAATTGATCAGGTAGAATAGCGATATCCGCAAAATAGACATTCCTAGTTAATGCAACAAGAAACGGGGAGATCTCTTCAAAATTATAGGCGAACACGTGCACCTTTTTTCCCTGTAAAAGGTAGATAAATCTCCATACGTATAGACGTTGGTACCTTCACTCTGACGCCATATGACTATGTGGAGAAACTGTTTGAATTTGCGCAAGAACTTTTGCTTAATAGTGTTGATCAACAATCATGAATCAGTTTTGGCATAGAGAGTAGTAACGACGTCAACGTGAAAGACGTCTACATTCCGTGGCGCCGACTAATTCATTTAAATACTGAGCATATTCTTCGTTCGATTGAGATTATACTTAATTCGAACGTAAGTTTTCTATTGGCTGACAACGTGATCGTTAAGGCCAATATCACCAACCCCATCCGTGGAAAAGGTAAAAAGGAATAATCAGTGTTTACCCTTGGAGGAGTATTTACAATCACGCATTATTCCTTTGCCTAAATTGGGAGCCGTCTAGTATGATTGCCAAGGGTTACGTGCTTAGTAGACTTACGTTAATAGTTTAGTACAGTTACGTGCTTTAGGGTAGTTTCGTAAGGTGAATTACATGAAAACCATCCTTTAACATGGGAAAAAGCTAAAGCCCTATGCAAAAGTCACGAGTAAATATTAGCAGTCTCGGTGGCGATATCCATGATATTGATCGATTTCAGGATGATAATGGTAACCAATTTCAAATTGTAGTGTATGCCTTGAAACCTGGTACCTGGGTCCCGGAGGTGGTTTATAGTGGAACGGTTGAAAGCGAGAGAATTATTTTTTATTATAACCAGCATTTTCACGTGTTTGAGAGCATTACCCCATATTTAACGGAGTGATGTGTATTGTACAGAATGTTTAAAACAATTTATGCAACGTAAGCTACATAAGTAAGAAGACTACCATCCACTGCAATTTTCTGATGAGAGACCTATAACTTGGTATAAGTGTTTAAGGGCCTTCTTCTGTATGTTTCCGTAAGCATAGTACTAAGGAGAACTATATGTTAGTATGTGAAATTTATGTTCAATGTGGAGTAAAGATCGACAGTCGAAAGAGGAAGAAGGATAATAAAATTTGTTTGTGGTGAGCATTGTACGTTAAAGATCATTTCTGCTTCGTGCAAAAGGTGAAGGCGAGAATTGATATCCTGTTTAACGTATATGACCTGGAAACGATGATATTAAAGCCATATGACAAGTTTTGCGTAAACACCAGTCAAATCTGATTTGCGCGTCTCACCGCTCTATTGAATTTAAGAACTATGACGGATGATTGCAAATGCTTTCGATGTGGTCATACAAAGGGTGAGAGAGATTGTGTTTTACAATATTGAAAGCTTTGTAAAAATGAAATTTAAAACAGTGGCAAGTTTAGCGCATAACGGAGCTAAATTCGATTCGGTTTTTATTGCGCGTACACGGATTGAAAAAGGAATCACTTCTCAGATTTTAAGCCAAGGTGCTAAAGTTATACAAATGAAAAGATAGTATAAATTTTATAGGCGGTAAAAGAACTATGGCTTACTCTCGTCCGGAAATTTTGCAAATGAGTGTACGCAACATTAATTTTAGATATTTGTCAGTGAAATGATCAAAAATTACCGGCAAGTTTAAAGAAGGACTAAACGCAACTTTAAGGAAGGGAGATTTCCCATACCTCTTAAGCACAGGGGAAAATCAAAATTATGACGGAAAATCATGAAAAATCAAAGTGAGCGGAAATTTATAAATGTTTGGCATGAGCAGTGTGAGAATAAAACCTTTAACTCACAAGAGGAATTACTCAACTACTGTAAGAATGACGTAAGAATTCTGACAGACGTGGTTATTAAGTTTTCGGACTTAATTATAGGAAAGATAAGGGAATTCAGTGTTTCCTTCTAGTAAGTACCATAGCAGCGTGTGCGATACACTGCTTTCGGTATCTATATTTAGATGGTAAAGCTTTGCTCTTATTCCTCCTCTCAGGTATCGAAAACGTAATCCACAAGGTAAGAATACGCTCCAGTTGTTAAAATACATGGAATTTATAAGTGATGATGTTTCTATTCATACGGCTGAAAACTGAGATGAAGTGGACGTTTTAAAGTGGACGAGCATGATAAACATGGAACTGCATACGATTTCTATGCATGCCGCTAGCATGGACATGCATTAGGCAGGTTCGTCAAGTCTCTTAATGACATGAATGACAAAACACTAGATGGCAGACATAATGCTACCATATAGAAAAACCAGTACTTTGAAGAAAGCTGCAGTTTGAAATTCGTAGAAATCTATGAATATCTTTGCTATAAGAAGGTGTGTGAAAATCCGCTAGTCCGGGACCCTATTAAAAATCATTATCAAAAGGCTCAAGGCGGATTAATCCCCAAGGACGCATTCAAGGGAGAACGTATAGAAGTTTTAAACCACTGTATAGATGCACAGAGAACGAATTTATAGCTTATAAAGACATTTGCTCTCTCTATCCTTATCTGATGAAAAATAGACCTCTGCCCGTTGGTAAGTCCACACATCCTGTGCGAAGATGAAAAACAACATCGGTATACGAATCAAGAATTCCTTCTCAGGTGTTGGAACGTGCCATGGACGATTTCCAACACAGATTATCCAAATGTTAACACCGAAATGGTGGTCACCTTGTAGGGCGTCATTTTCAAAACATGAACATCAGTGTGCATATTTTATTTACTAATGGCAATGGTTAAAGATCCAGTGGATGTCTTTTGTTTTAATAAAAGACAGTACCAGTTTCGTTGCATTAAAAAAACCTGTTTATGCCACACCCCGTATTTAGGTCCGTACCCCCCGCAATCAAACTTTTATATAGTTTTACAAGTCATTTCGGAGACGAAATGGCCACAATCTCGTCTTATAGGCAACACTAATGCTTGACCCCTTCTCCTCGAAAACCTGTGGACCTTACTTAAAACCAAATTCTACACACAGAAAAATGTTTGTGGTTGACCAAAAAAAGTTAAAATAGGGCCCAAAGAAAGTTTTAATTGTTTTAGACAAACGTTTGTTCAAACGAATTTGATCCAAGCAAGGAGTGAACATGGGTCGGTCAGTTGGTAGTTCGATACCTTACCTACCAGAGCACGATTATTAACTAGTGTTGAGTTCTGCTCTCATATAGGAACCATTCTAGGACTTGAAATTTCCAACATCTTAACTGCAAAAAATACAATATTACTGAATAATAAGGCATACTGTACTTTTTATAATAGATAACCAACACGTATTCTACGTCAATAACCAGGGCGATAAATACATTCTAAAGCTCAGAAACGGCTTTGTTTTTATTGTTTCACTAAACCACATTTATTCCAAATTTATTTACTTATTGCACATGAAATGTTCAGAAATAAGCAAGATATTTAGCACAACAAAATAATCAAGAATTTCATGTTATAAATTCTGAAATTGACAAGCAATAATAATCCATTTTGTAATATTTATTTAACTATTTTAAGTTTTGAGCTTGACTTTTATATAATTAGAAGGAAACATTTCGCTAAGATGGTGTTTGGCGCTGTGGCGATATGGGTAGCGTGCCAGACTCCAAATTACTGGTACCTCAGTTCTATTCCTGCTCTGGTTTGTTCTATCTTTTCAGTGCTCGCATGTAATTCGTTTAACTTTTGTTGAGAGAAAATAGTTTTGTTTGGACCCTACTTCAACATGTTTTGATACTTGTGTAACTTACAGTTTGGTTGAACCTATTAAATTATGATTTTAAAATCGTATCCGTTTTGCTGGAGTCTACTTATTTTCAGACTTTTTAGTAATTGCCGGATTACTAGGATCAAGATCAGTACTAGGGATTAAATTCTAGGATTGTGGCCAGTCTAAATATTTTTACAACTTAACCCTTCCTATTGAAAAAATGAAACAAATCGTTTTATTGAAAAGAAAAAAGTTTCTACACTGAAAGTATGTGTATATAGCTTACAGATGGAAGACTATACTGGCTATTTAACGAGAAAATTAATTTCTTCTACTTCTTTGCTGCGATTGGGCACTGTAGTTTCTTATAACTGAGGCAGAGACAACTACTCTTTGCAGGTGTTCAGACGTGAATCCATCCTTTTTATATAGTCCGGAAATTTTCCGGTGGATCTTCAAGGTTGTTCTGTATTTGAAATCTATATAAAATGTAAATAATGGCGCCTGAAAGTATACTAATTTTACATAGAATTTTCAATGGATATCCGCCCTCTGGATACGTCCTTGAATGTTGTTGCTTTTATCTTAATAAGTGTATAAACATCAGCATATAACAGCTGATAATGAATGAAATTACTTGTACGAGGTATTAACATTAAACCCGGAAAAAATAGGAACCTTGTGAAACTTTCAGATTTTCTTCATTGTAGCATCGTACAGCATATCCCAAAAGTTTACAACTACCCGACGCTTGCGTCATGCAATATGACCACCGAAATCAAATTGGCCCTCTCCGCCGCGGTTTATTTTTGGTTTTACTCGTTTTCACCATGTTAGAGCAAACGCACGACCACAAACTCATGAGATAAGTTTTCCTATCAATTTCCTTACGAAAGAGGTACGATACATGCTAATAGACTAAGGGCTGGTTTTAAAATATAACCATAAAAGTGCTTGCCGTTTCTGACTTCGCATGAGAAGACATGATCTCTGATACGGAAATAAATGCCTCAAGTGTTGTAAAAGCGATCGGGGTGCGAGAGATAACACTGACAGTGATGAAGACTGGCGCTTGCAGAACTCACAAGTCATTGTTCAAGTAGTGGCGAAGACAAATGGAGGTGTCGAATCAGCCGTTCGGAGTTGCTGCGTTATGATCTAAGATGCGCTGGTCTGCAACTATATTTGTATTTCTTGGGACAAAAGCTCTTTATCTTTATAGCGTTATAATGTCATTCGTATATTCAACTTTGCAGTGGCCATGAATTAACAAAAATAATTCTTAAAACATCAATAATCAAACTCGTTTTTCTTTTATAGAATAAAGCAATAAAAGTGAAAATTAAATAAAAAGAAGATAGAACGACTTCTGCTCTAAAATGTAATTATATAAGCTGCACAATCTTTCTCATTTCATGCACTAGCCTTTATTACCATTGCACCCGTCAATTGTTTCCACAAGAAATGCCGCTGCCGTTACTAAACATGGCAATACACGGTAGTCCAGCAAGAAAACGACGGCATGTCGAACATTTAAAGCATACACAAAATGCTATAGCACAAAATGCATCTCAACATGCACAAAATGCGTTTTGAGCATCTTGCACAAAATGCTATCGACTAGACTATAGAGTAAAGAATTGCAGTACATACTTCTGTGACTGTATAATATAACCAGAAATGTTTTGGCTTTTTCAATAGTCAGATAAATAGATGTACAGAAAATGTCACATACCGTTAGTCCTCAAACTAGTCCCCAGCGCCACCCAGTACCTTTTACGAACACTCCTGCAGTTGCATAATGCAATATCCGGGTAGTAAAGCTGAAGGTCTCTGCCTCAAGTCTGATTCATTGCCGATGGATGTTCCATCAAGGTGGTTATTCAGGGAATAGAAGAGGTCTCTCATCTCAAGGTTCGTATAGTATCTCCCAGTCAGGTCGCTCTATAGTATTCCTTGCTACCCTCACCCATGCGGCCTGACATTCGCGGCAAGGAACAGGACAGGTATAGCCTTACGATTCACCAATGCTGGCTGCAGTGCTCGTTGAACAAGTTTCAACTGTTGCGAGTACAGTTCCGCAGTGATGGTTTGGCCCGGTAGTATCAGCTCGTAGTGTACTACTTGCCTGCTAGTCCTTCAGATACAGAGCATGCATACTTACATCTGGCAAGGTGGTCTTGGGGTGTGAGTCAGTGTCCCGCGGTTTTAACCAATGTCTGGCACGCTTGGGATTCTCATAGGAACCCCTTTTTGTCACTGTTGAGCACTCAATCGAATATGGGTGCGTTGTGGTGCCGAGAAAGCAACGAAAAAACATGCTGGTCCTTGTTGGCTTCCGACCGTGTGTGGGATATCCACTTGCTCAACTTATACGCCTTCTCTGTGCGACGCAGGTGGAATTTGACTGTTTCATCAGAAACATTTAAGCGTTCGGCAAGCTCACAACATGTTTGGCTGCTGTCTGGCTCTGTGCCCGCCTTCAGGATCCTTTCCTCCAGGGCGTGTGTTCAATGTCCTACAGGCTGCTCCAACGAAAGTAGGTAAACTCATCATCAAACCAGGGGCCGGCGGAACCCTGTTGCAAAAAGGGGGCTTACCCAAATTAAACGTGGTCAAACCTTCCCTAGATACAAGCCGACATTACGCCACAGGAGGGCACAAAACAAGCCGCTATCGGACCTGAATGCAGGGAGGGTACCTACCCATCAGCACCCTACTTCAGCCACATCGAAGGCAGAACACATACTAGTCTAGTAAACAAAGCATGCATGTAAGAAGGCCGAAAGAAGTGCCCAAACGCAGAAAGTTGGCAAAAACAGAGAGCTGAAACACGAAGAAAAGCATCCCAAAAAAGGAAGGGGGAAGACGCAGGCGAGAACATCCCGCAAGAAAGCAGAACACAAAAACTATTTTAGTGACCTAACGCAACTTGGACCCGAAAGTAGTATAAGGCTCAACACAGCCTCTCACTAGTTAATATTAAACACGAAAATTTGGACGCACTGAACTAATTTGACTACTCTAAAGATTGCTGAAGCATTAGATCAAATATCAAACTTTAACTTCATCTGCAATTACCTTCTCACATATAAATAAATTAACACTTCGAGGACTGAAATAGCAAAAGGTTTGGGAACCTTTCCAGTAATACCACAGTGATGGTAACAGTGACAGTGATCTACATCATAATGAAACCCTTGACACAAGAAATATCTCGTAAAAATCTAATTTATTTTTTACTTAAATATGACTCACGCAAGGCAAAAGACTAATTCCTGAATTTTCTGGAAAAAAAGTCTCCGAGGAGAATCTCTTGAACATCAAAATAAGTATTGACGATGCTGTCAATTTCATATAACAAAAGGGTAATTTAATATTTACAGAAAAGCTCTGACTAAGAACAGAGAATATATTTCACATACTTATTTTCCAAAAAGAAATCAATTACTTTTGCTTTTTCAAAACGTAGTAGACATTCTAAACTTTAGCCCAGTCAAATCAAACCTTCCACAATTACTGAAGAATAACATTTCTTTCTACGAAAAGATTTCTATTTACAATGTAGCTACTGGGCAACAATTTAGTTCGATATTTTGAAAACGTTGCTAAAACATTTCGTATGTAATTTCCATTTTTAAACTTCATTCAGTCTAACCTGATACTGATAATACAAACATGGTCTACTAGTGTTGGGTTAAACATTAATTTCCAATACGAGTTTCCGTGAGCTAACTGACTTACGGTTTGGATTCGTAACGAAGAACCTTTAAACTTCGCAAAATACCAAAATAAAACATAATGAGAACGTTGAAACTCACGGTTAAAATATAACGGACATGTAGAGATTTCGTTCAATTTAAATATACCAGTATCGAAAGAGCAAACAAAAATGAAGAACGGAAAAATGACGTGCATTTGAAAGGCCGCATCAACGATAGTGTAAGGTAAAAATATTTCAACATACGAACCAAAATGTTAATATGCTGAACTGTCGCTATCTGAATGTAGGTGAAACAGACTTGGGTTTCTAGGAGAGAAAGAGGAATTTCAAGACATTAAACATACATACCAGAATTTTAGATAACTGACCCCCGATGCCTATCAAATTAAGCAGGCATTCTTACGGTGCAAATCATTTCACAAAAAAACACACAAATTTCATATTGAAGAAAACACTGAATTACTTGCAGACACAAGAGACGAAAAGGGCTTAGCACCACAAATGATATAACTTATATTTAAAACAGAAGAAAATAACCACTGCACACCAATTTATATTTAAAACAAGAAAATTACCACTGCACACCACACATATGTATCAGAAATCACCTCACACATTGTTGAACACCACACAAACTGCCGTAAAAGTGCTTCGTCTAGTCCACTCCCGGCCAAGACCAATATGGAGGGTGTAAGACCCCAAACTGCAACATTCGATTCACGGCTCGTTTTGTAAAAGATATGGAGAAATAACTCCAAAAATTTGTATTATTTACCAGTCGATGCTGCTCTATATATTAATATACTTTCCGGACATTGGCTGCATTATAATATTGCTTTATATAACTTTCGGAGGCAGCGTAAATTTTGAGCAGCCTTTTCTACTCGACGACCGTGTTTTAACTAATGAATGGCCTCAGCCAATGGGAAAAGAGAATCAGAACAGAAGGAGCAGCGGAAAGGGGAAGTAGCTTAATCACCAGAACTTCAACGAAAATAAATCAACAATCAGATTTTTTTTTTGTCTTTGAAGATTTTCAACGAAAGAAAAATTGTTCAAGAAAATAATGTAATAAAATATGCAAAGATATTCAGTATTAAAATGAAGAGACAATAAAGACAAAATCCCGCCAAACAACAATGAAAGGGATGTTCTGTATGGCTTGGCTTCTTTGATATATGGACAAATAAAACTGAAGTTAGCCGAGGACAAAATGTTCCCGACAAAGTACGAACATAAAAAGAAAAAGAAGACACTCAAGAAAAGGGGAGAGGGTAAGATTGCGACCAAGCGAAATTGGGTCGCTACACGTGGGAAGTCCACTGCGGGGTTCACACAGGCACAGATCTTCCGTCGAACTTCTGGAACCAATGCCCAGCGGTGCGTTCATTCACAGTATTATCTCCAAAGATTTGACGTATTCTGCGACTTGATTCGGTTGGGGGCAAGCCCACCTTAAAGTCATAAAGCTTTAAGAACAACTCTTAAAGAGTTGTTTGTACATTAGCGTCTGCTAGATATAGTTTCTTTTTTAGTTTTATAGTTATTTTTTTTCTTCTTTCATTGATTGTCGAGTTGAATTTTACTTTAGTTAAAATGAAGAAAAAGAGACAGGATTATAATATTTGCAAACGAGTCAATACAAAAATAATTTTTAAGCTCCTTCCTATAGGAGCTTGTCTTAAATATTTTGGCCCCTATACTAGGCTTTCCATGTGAAAGTAAAAAGTACATATGGAAAATTATTAATCAGCATCTCTATGGTACATCAATATGTTCCGATATTGATTTATTGGGCATTTGCCTTCCTTGCAATATTATTTGTCCTACATATTGGAGTATCTGTGAGCCTACCAGTTTTGGATTTTTAGTGCTTTTGTGGTGCTGGTGAAAAGAAATAGTGATTATCTGTGTTGCGCATCAATTATATTAATAGGATAAGTTTTGTGTTAGTGATGTATAATTCAAAGGGTAACTCAGTTTCTATAATGTGGTTCTAATTCCCAACTCTGCCAGGTCTCTCTCTCTCTATGTCTCTGTCTTCTACAGAGGTTAGGTTCACGAGATATTTTCCAGATTTAGTCAATACATATCTAAATCAAATAGCAGCTTCTGAATTTCCAATGATTCATACAATTTTAGGTTTATTACTGAATCAAATTATATTTCAAGATAAGTATTTCAGTATCTGGTTAGTAGATCCGCAAATATGTTTCTAATGTATAGGCAGTCCTTCTTTTGGTATTTTGCTGAACACGTTATTAGAATAATTAGCTCGTTATTATTTAGTAGTTTATGGTTTGATTTTGTTGTTAATCAGGATTGATAGAACACCTCCCGTATCTGACTATTGTAGTTTACTGAATTTTCTTAATGCATGTTTAATTTGATTGACTTTTCTTAGAAACTTCACCTGGTTAATTGCATGGATATTTCAGTTGAAAGTTCTAACATGTTATTTAATATTTAACCTGATTCTTATTTTTCTGTGAGTAAGTTGTTTTTCAATAAAATCAAAAGTATGTCTGTGATTGCTATGTAAAAATCTGCTCATTTTACTGAAAAATGTGTAAGTGATAATTATGAAAATTCTATTTTGTATATCTTCTTAAAGCTACAAGCATGAATTGTAGTATTTATGAAGTAAAGCGGGTGGTTTGATACCTAACGAATTTGTCTAAAGTTGAATATTCTAGAGTAGATTTTATAACTAACCTAACCTAACTGAACTAACCAACATAACCTAACCTAGTTAAACTAACTAAATTAACCTAACTTATGTTAGCTACCCGAATATTTCTTTAATAGCATGGATATGCTGCTTGTATATGAGTGTAATAAGTGCTGCTTTTTTACTCAAAAGTTTTTGAGTGGTATATTTGAATATACAAATCTCTTATATGAATTTAGATATTATTTTTCTCCATCAAACTTGTTGTAGGCGTACTTTCGAAGGTGATGTTTCTTTGAGCAAGATCTGCATCTTTTTATTTATTTATTACCTGTTAATTTAACAGTTTGTCAGTGTGTGTTTTTATTTCTCAACGCATTTTGGAGAATATTATGACTTTTATGTAATTAAATTAATTAACTATTATTTTATTGTAACTAAATAGTGAATGTTTGATGTGAGGAGATGAATGGCTGATACACATGTTTATATTTTACGCCGTATTTCGAGCAAGGTGTAAGCTTGGTTGGCCTTGTGGTGTTCATTAAGTACCAGGCCAGTATTTCTCATCTGTGCAGTAGTAAAATGTTGGTGTATTTCCCCTTGAAACGATTTTTGAATAAGAGTGATAAGCACCCTTACCTTAGTTGACAATTTAGGTAAATGAAATCGAGTTTTGCGTTTTTTTTTTGTTTTTTTGCGTTGGGTATCTCGTTGAGTTGAACAGACCTCTCTTGCGTTTGATTCGTAAAACCAGAGCCGCTTCATTCAGTTGACTAGAATGGGGTATATATCTAGCAGGATACTATAATGAGTTATATAGCGGCGGACAGTACGAAGTCATCTGACAATCTGGGCAGCAGTTGGACTGGAGGGGCTGATGGCTCGGACTGGTCCATTACAATACTACCATTTATCGTCACCACTACTGGAGTTATAGCTGTTGTGAGTGCTCAAAGCGCCTGTCTTGATCACTGTCAGTGTTCCCTCTCGCGCCCCGATCGCTTTTACATCACCTGAGGCACTTATTTCCGTATTTAGTGATCATGTCTTCCCATGCGAAGTCAAAAACGGCAAAAACTCTATTGGTTACTTTTTAAAACCAGCCCTTAGTCTACTAGTAAGTTTCGTTCCTAGTCCGCAAGGAAATTGATAGGAGAGCGTATCTGATGAGTGTCTGGTCGTGAGTTTGCTGCAACAGGATGAAAACGAGTAAAAACTAAAATAAACCGCGGTGGAGGGGGCCATTTTGATTTCAGTGGCCATATTGGATGACGCAAGCGTCAGATGGTTGGGGATATCTTGTAGGATCCTAAAATTAAGAAATCCGGGAAGTTAAAAATATTTGCTTTTTTTTTTCGAGTTCGGATGAAAATTGTGCTAGTTTTACTGGGCTTTATATGGAAGAGGCTGATTCACACCTGCGTATAGAAGTTCGATGTTTTTGCAGAAAGGGAGAAAAAATAACGTGTTAGTATTTGTGTATAAATTGGGCCAGTACTTCTAACTCTGCTGTTGCTATGGTTACTATTCGTTCTCTGTGCTCCTGGATGGGGAGAATGTAGAAGAAAACTAAGATAACGTTTCTTTTCATTGGTCAAGAAGCAATTTTAGTTTCGTTTTATGGTCTTGGTTTCCGTTAGGGAGGGATTCCGCTCTACCCTATCAGTCAGTCTTCACTTCTGCCACTGTGAATGCACGCCAATATAGAAGTCTTCCCCTTGATATATGCTCCCCTTCACCCTCTTTTCATGTCTTTTTGAGGGTCTTGGTTTTCCTAATCAATGTAGCCAGATCCGGTATTACATATTACTTCCCTTCACTTTTCCTGATTCAACTACGGTGATATGGGGATTGTTGTACTGGGAAGTGTGAAGCAAGTTAAAATGAAAGTATACGTGTGACTATAGGGTATTCCACAATTCTCACTGACAGAAAACTTGCCGCGTGTAGGGATGTTTTATTAGATATATTAAATGATTTAATAATGGGGGAACATGAGGAATATGGTGGGCAGCGTTTGACATGCGTTATGAGTTTGTGATAGACAACGTTATTGAAAGGAGCATTTAATAACCCATACCCATAGCACTTACCAGTGCTGTAGTCCCAATTTTTTCACATTGTATACGCTAAGTTTATGAATCTTTAAGTAGAAAAGATGTCTCCTTTAAATATAGAAATAAAATAATTTAATTTTAGAAAAAATAAATAAAAACTCACATTGTTTTGATAATATTCCAGCGAGGCAATAACAATGAAGTTATATGCATATTTTTTTACATTAAGAGGAGGAGAAACAAGAAGATAGTTGAGACTTTCGCACAACTATCAAACATCTATATCAGGGAACAATCAGTTACAATTCTATTTAAGACTTACTTGCTCAGCCCAGGATGTAGCAAATAAAAGGATTATTTGGATTGGAATGAAACTTGCTACATTTCTTACGTATCCAGTAGCAATATTGGTTTTGAAATATTTAGTTTTACCATTTACCCAGTAATCGGGCCGCTAGGGTCCCAAAAATTAGATAAAAGAAAGCAATTTTTAAGGAATTTCCCGGAAATTTCTTACGTTTTCCCCTTGTCATATGCCCAAGCTCATGTTCGGAACCCCGTTCCATTGCTAACAAAATGGGGTATGAATCATAAGTCTGCGGAGATTTCTCTAGGAGCTGTAGGTAATTTTATAAAGGTCTACAATTTTTATAAACGCCCCTCCGACTGTTAAAAGTTAAGACCTTTCTAATGACGTGACAGCATGTCTTCTGGCGTTTTCCACAATGTTTTTATGAACTTCTGTATAAAATTTCTTGTTGGTATCATATAGTGCACAATCTCTGCTGGTTTTTCAAGTAACAACCCTCACTATGCAGTTCTACATAGTCATCAGAGTTTTCTCATTACTTGCTTCTTGTTCCTCAATATTCGCAAATTGTTTCTCGGCTCACTTTTCGATAGATTTTGTTGCAATATTGTCAGTAGTTGTGTTACTCCTGTTGTATTAAGTTTGTTCTTTACTGCTAATGTTCTTATATCCCTCGGAAAGTTTTGAATCTTCATGTATCTCATTTCTACTGACTGATAGATTTGGTTATGTCTGGTTTGATTGTGTTGACTGTTATATCCGTTTGATAATAGGTACGATTTCCAGTTCTCGATGAGTAGTTCCATATCTGGTCTTCTCAGTATTAGTAATGGTGTTGAACTGCCTAATATTGTTCATTCCATGAAAAATATATTGTAATGTTCCACGTGCTTGAACACGAGTTTCACATTCGCAGTGTAAGCATTGTAGTAACGTGAGTATGTAGCGACCCATTTTCGCTTGGTCGCAACATATCTTACCCTCTCCAATGTTTGTGTCTTCTTTTTATTTTTTTTGTTCGTGCTTTGTCGGCGATGTTTTTCGTCTTCGAATTACTTCCAAGAATTTTATTTGGCCACATATGAAAGAAGCCGAGTCATACAAAACATCCCTTTCATTGTTGTTTGGCGGGATTTTATCCTTATTGTTTCTTCATTTTATTACTGAATATTCCTTTGCATATTTTATTACATTATTTTCTTTAACATTTTTTCTTTCGTTGAAAATCTTCAAAAACAAAAAAAAATCTGATTGTTGATTTATTTTCGTTGAAGTTGAGGTGGTTAAGCCACTTCCCCCTTTTCGCTGTTCCTTCTGTTTTGATTCTCTTTTCCCATTGGCTGAGGCCATTCAGTAGTTTAAACATGTCGTCGAGTAGGAAAGGCTGCTCAAAATTTACGCTGCCTCCGAAAGTTATATAAAGCAATATTATAATGCAGCCAATGTCCGGAAAGTTTATTAATATATAGAGCAGCATCGACTGGTAAATAACACAATTTTTGGGAGCTATTTCTCCATATCTTTTATAAAAGGAGAAGTGACTGGAATGCTGCAGTTTGGCGTCTTACACCCTCCATATTGGTCTTGACCGGGTGGACGAGACGATGCATCTTTATGAGAGTTTGTTTGTGTGAATGTTCATTAGTGTGTGAGGTGATTTTTGAAGTGTATATATATATATGCGCGTGTGTGTTGTGTGCCGTGGTTTTCGTAGTTTTTCTGAAATAAATAAAAATATAATTTCAGTGTGGTTGATAACCCGTTTTTCTGTGTGTGCAAGTAATTCAGTGTTCTCTTCATATGAATTTGTTTTTTTTTCTGTGAAATGATTTTCACCGTAAGAATGCCTGCTTAATTTGATAGGCATCGGGGTTCGGTAATCTAAATTCTGATATGCATGTTTAATGTGTTGAAATTCTTCTTTCTCTCCTAGAAACTTAAGTCTGTTTCACCTACATTCAGATAGCGAAATTTCAGCACATTAACATTTTGGTTCGTATGTTGAAATATTTTTACCTTGCACTATAGTTGATGCGACCTTTCGAATGGACGCTATTTTTCCGTTCTGCATTTTTGTTTGCTCTTTCGGTACTAGTATCTTTGAATTGCACGAAATCTCTACATGATGTCCGTTTTGGTTGACCGTGAGATTTAACATTTTCCCTGCTTTATTTTGCAAAGTTTAAAGCTTCTTTCTTACGTACGCAAACCGTAAGTCAGTTCGCTTATGGGAACTCGTATTGTAAATTAATACCTATCCCAACCCTAGTAGACCATGTTTGTATTATCGGTATTGAAGGTTAGGCTGAATCAATTTTAAAAGGATGGAAATTACATACGAAATATGTGGACAACGTTTTGGAATATCAAACTAAATTGTTGCCAGTAGCTATATTGTAAAATATAAATCTTTTCGTAGAAGGAAATGTTATTCTTCAGTAATTGTGGAAATTTTGATTTAACTGGGCTAAAGTACAGATTGTCTACTACGTTTTAGAATGTAAATAAACTTATTTCTTCTGGAGAATAAGAATGTGAAATATATTCTCTGTTCTTGAACAGAGCGTTTCTGTAAATAATTAAATTATCTTTTTGTTATGTTTCTTCTGACTTTCTCTTTTTGTTTAAGACTGCTCTTTTACTACTGACTTTTTCAAACATTACAGAAAAAAATACGTTATCCAATAATTATTTATTATACTGTCTTATCAGCGGCTCTTGTAAATAAATATTGGAATGTGTCTGTAGGGTAGATTTCGGCCCTGAATTCTTAACGTTGCGGTAGCTGGATAACGGAGAACTAAGTAAACATAAAATATAGTAACGACATGAAAAAGGCTTGTTGACATTGACAAATGCTACTGCATGGATTATCTGTGAAGATTTTTACCTCACTTTTAAATACAATAATAACAATCATCATCATCATCAGGAATTTGTAGAGATAAAGAACCGGTTGGTGCGCTCTCTAATCTACACGAGAACTTAATGACTTGAGAAGGATAACAGGAGCAGGTTACTCTATTTCAGTATTTGTTTGTTCAATAAGATTTCTCGACTTCGATTAAAATTAACAAGAGCTAGTTTATTATATATATATATATATATATATATGTATATTGAATAAAGAACAACAAAATAGAGTCAGCTTCTTCTTTCGGATAGATATTTAAATCGGAAGTATCTCATCTGATTATTTCTTTAAGATTCAGAATTAAGCTATATTTAACTAATTTAATGACGTACTTTACCTCTCAATTACGTGTTTCGAGATTCGTGGAAGTCAGATAAAAGAAGGCCCTGTCCTTAGTCTAATGTACCTTTCCGGCAGTTTGGATCTTACGGTGACTCGCTTAAATCAGACATAACTTTGCGATAATTCAGTTAAGAGAATCGGTTTGGAATGATTACTATTCTTCAGAACCGTATACAGCTATTACGAATTTATCGGGGTATTATATATCTGAATGAGTTATTCAGGATGTATTTCAATTCTTTTTCGATAGGATCATTCTCCTATCGAAAAAGAATTGAAATACATCCTGAAAAAGTTAATGTGAATTTACCATTTTACGTCGTCAGCAACGAATATGCATGGACACCTGCAAATGAACCTCGCTCTGTGGGGTCGAAGACTCGAAGACACAGTTTCTGTCGCGCAGCAGGACATTCTAACATATACTAACTATTTTTTCTTTCCGAATTTAGAAGTCTAGCATCGCAGCTTAGTATTGACGGTCGGCGAGCAAGCAAGTGAATGAGCTTGCTAGTTGTCTGTACTTTGAGAGCTGAGTTTTGAGAGAGTTAACAAAGGGAGGGGGCGATTGCCTTTATATAGGAGTCTATTCCAACGGCTGTCTATTCAGCTCCAGTCTTTGCCGCAATTTTCGAAGGAACCTCTGACATCCAAAACTTCAGAAAAGGAAAGTTGAAGCTTTTTATAGTCTGCTGAGACACAAAGGCGCGAGAAAAAAGTTGGTTTCTGAGCACCAAGATTCTGCTTCTCTAGTGAAGGCTGTAACATTAAAAAAAGTAATGACATACAATGATCATGAATTATACAATAAAAAGGATTACATAGAATTTACATACTTTAAATCAAATATACACACAGAGATTGCTCTTGCGCAAGATATTTTTGCGCACACACACACACACACACACACACACACACACACACACACACAC
>JAGDQP010013640.1:28047-47265 GCA_022664845.1 Lepisma saccharinum
CATATCTCGGTCTGCTTATATCCTCATCCATGTAGCTCCTGAAAAACGCTTGATTTCATCTACCCATCTTACATTTGGACGTCGTCTCGGTCGTTTATTTTCTCTAGGAATCCACTGTAGTATATTTGTCGTCCACCTTCCATCTGTTCGTCTAGCTATGTGACCGGCCCATCTCCACTTCAGCTTCTTCGCAGTCTTGATTACATCCTCTACCTTTGTTTGTGCGCGAATCAATTCATTTCTCTTCCTATCCCTCCTGGTTATTCCTAGCATTTACATCTCCATTGCTCTTTGTGTGACTCTCAATCTTCGAGTCGTTTGCGCATTCAATATCCAAGTTTCGCACCCGTATATCATTACAGGTAAGACACATTGATTATAAACTTTACGCTTCAGAGACACTGGAAGTTTGCTTTTGAAAATAATGTGTAGTCTTCCAAAAGAACTCCACGCCATTTTACATCTTCTATTTATTTCATCAGTCAACTTAGCATTCGATGTTTTGAGCTGGCCTAGGTAAACATACTCATCAACTATGCCTATTGTCTGTCCGTTAATCTTCACTTCCTTCTTTGCAGCATGTTGGTTGTACATTACTTTTGTTTTACTTAAGTTCATTTTAAGGCCTATTTTCGAACTCTCGTTACTCAGTTCTTCCATTCTGGTTTGTAGTTCTTCTGCACTTGAAGCAAACAGGACTATATCATCAGCGAACCGTAGGTGATGAAGATATTCGCCATTAATTTTAATTCCAACTTCATCCCAGTTTAAATTCTGGAACATTCTCTCCAGGACCGCACAAAACAGTTTTGGAGAAATTGAATCTTCGTGCCTTACCCCTTTTCCAACTTACAATTTTTCACTTTCTTGATGCAGTCTAATGACAGAAGTGGCAGTCGAGTAAATGTTTCGCAGTAACTTGATGTATGCACTTTCGATGCCTTGATGTTCAAGTGATTTAAGTACTGCTGACAAGGAGACCGAATCAAAAGCTTTTTCAAAATCTATGAATCCCAAACATAGTGGAAGTTCATATTCATTAGTCCTTTGCATAACTTCATTCAATGTTTGTATGTGGTCCATTGTGCTAAATCCACGACGAAATCCGGCTTGTTCCCTTCCCTGGTTAAAATCTAAGTCTCGTTCAATACGATTGAAAATAACTTTACGAGTCAAATTATTAATAACCTAATAATAAAATTCGTAATTTCTTATAAAATCAACTGGCCTCTTCCGAAAACAATCCTTCGCTGTTTCGGATACATCTTCTTTAATACATCGTTCTAGCGTACAAGATAACCATACTGGTTTGTTTCTTACGAACTTTGGAAATTTCAGGCATCAAACAAACCCTTATTCAGTCAAAACTCTGTCTAAAGCTTGTTTATGAATCTCTTCCAGTATTACACTAAATATTTCTTCACTACAAGCTGTAATTAATCGGTTCTTCTTCATTCATGGTAAATATAGTTTCTTCTTGGCCTGTTGGCGCATCTGCATAATTAGATTCATTTCTTTCCAATTCTTCTTTTCTAAAAAGCTGTCATAATGATCTGACTTACGCATTTCTTTCTCATTGCAGTTGACACTTCCCTCAGGTAACTTGCATATTTGCTGTTTGATTTAACCTAAACCTGTTTTCTAACCTAAGCTAGATTCGTCCTTACTTTGCTAACAGTTCCTGCATCGATTGTTGTAATTTATTAATTAATATTTCTAGTTTCTTCACTCTATTGCTGGCATTCCACTTTGGTACCGTGATTGATCTGATTGATTACGGCTAAAATTCGTTCTTTCGAAGCTCCTTATGTGGTTCCTAGTGTCTGCTAGGCGATGTTGTTCCTAGTGGATGTGTGTAAGGCGAGCGAATAACTTGAGCCGAAATTGACTCTGTAGTCGTTCAAATCCTTCACTTGTACAGTTTGAATTGTGACAGACAACTCTCAATGTTATCATTGTTTCCTTCAAATGAAGAAAAATTAACTATAGAGAACGCTTAACCTGACTCAATCGCTTACTCAGCCTATTCAAAACTAGTATCAACGTTCACATATATACACTGGCAGTAACTCGTAACTCTACACATGCTAAATTTATAGGTTAATGTGTTAGATTTGGTTTCGAGTTCCTAGTATACATTCAATTACTGAAGTCTCACACTTCGTGGAAATCCTAACACTGGCGCAAGCTAAAGAGAAATCATACTAGTAAGTCATAATTAAGAACTGGGAGTGTACGTAACATAGGGGTGCGACCGAGTCAAATCAATGCTAAAGTTAGATAAATTAGTTGCGATCATTAGCTACTCATGCATAAGTAAGTATCATAGGTTAGCTTATATTAAGAATACTTGACGCTTGTCCACTTAGTGAATTCAACCTAGTGTAATCTCCAAGTACGACTGCCGGCCGAGTGACCGAGCGGCCTGTGGTGGTAGGCCATCGGCTCGAAGTTCCCGGGTTCGAGTCCCGGCATGGGTGTGGATTTTAACAGCTAAAGGGCGAATCGTGACGGACCGAAGTCCAAAGTTACTAGACTGGCCCATATACAAATAAACTTTACCAAAGTTTTCCAAGTACGACTATGCGCATGTTGGTCCAGTGAAGAATAAACCAATATTTATAACACTCTCTGGGTGCTTCTTTATTAATGCATCATTCACTTTATGCACCAGCAGACCATTCGCAGGTTCCATTTACACAACTTGAATAACTAACATATGCGTAATCCTCACCTTCCACTACTCAGTATTAGTATATACCGTAATACATCATGATTTACTTGGTAAGCGAGGTGACTTGGAATGACTTGAGAGAAAAGTGTAAATGTATTTCAAAATTGAATTGTGGCTACAAGTGTTGGTCTTTGTGCCAATGTAGTCTGCTTTTCCCAAGTGCGCACGATGACAGCAAATAATTTTCACCGAATTACTACTTCATAGCTAAGGTTGATATGACAAAAGAAAAATGCTGCTTAATCGATTTTCATGTGATCTCGAAATATAGACGGTGAGAGTGCAGGTTTTATAGTGTTTCTTTCTTTCATTCTGTGTATAATATTTTTTAAATAAAATCTCTAATTTTGGTACCAAAGTGTGTATTTAGTTTCTCCAAGTTGGCTTAACTTCTGACATTGTACAAAAGATGTTTCAGTACATTATTTAGCTACTGTCTCAAGTCACCCCAACCCACTGAGTTACTTGAAAAACACATTTTTATTGTTTGGCAGAATATCTAGATGTATCTTTATCGCCATTATAGTGGGTTATAAGTTCCACATGTATGAGTTTCGAAAAATATGAAATGGGTTTGTAACTCTGTCAACCTGAAAATTTAAAATGTCTCAGGGTGAGTCTACATTTGGCGAGATTTCTGTGCGTGCACATGGTGGTCAGGACTGTCTCAGTACAACGAAATAAGCGGTCGTTTCTTGCCTACTCTGGTCTTTGAAAACAGAAAATGAAAACAGAAAACAAGACAAAGAGAATATATTGTTAGACATAAAGATTATTGGATTTACTTATTTGTTTTGGCAACCTTGTTTAGTTAGGTTAAAAGATATTCTATTGTCTTATCGGAGGTTGCTATAATCAACTTTAGGTTTGTTTAGTGATTCTGATTGGTTGGTTTTATATACATTGTCTTTAGTTGGAATCGGAGTATGTGAGCGTACATACCGTGCGTTCTCGGGCAGTAAGCTTGTATGGATTTTGTCATATAGGAGATAGCTTCAGATTTGTTAAACATATGTGTAAGGACATGATACTCTCCTATGAACAGAACATATGTTAATTACGATTCACAACGCCAAAAGCATCTATTGTTCCCGAGGGTTCTTATCGACACGACTGCAACGATGATAGAAGCTACAATAAATAAGTTTACAGCAATCAGTGCATATGTGTTTTATCTTTTAAGCAAGTAAATTTACATTATCTGTTTGTTTGTTAATACAGCATATATTTACATAATTACTTACTGCAGGAATTACTATATTTCTTGATACTGCACTACAATAGGTTTAACCACACACACAAAAGAAACATTTAAAGGAGCAGAAATGATCTACATGTGCTGTCTTAAAATCAGTTTGCAATATTACTGCTAACACTGTTCATAGGGTTGTCAGATACTACAACTACGTTATACATATTTTTATATTGAACAAGCTTTTAAATATATATACTCACACAGCATAAAATATTTCCGGTACAGTTTAAAAACATTTTCCTAATTTTCGAAACAGTTTCTTTTCTGGAAAATGATTGAAAAACAGTTTCTAAAAATATTTTCTTTGATACTGGCAAGAATTTTAACGTCAGGAGGTTCTTTTGTAAATATTTCCATCAATGATATATATATATATATATATATATATATATATATATATATTAAAAAATATAGTTCATAATATATTTTTCAGTACTTTCAAGCTTTCGCTTCAGTGTGCTTGGAAATAAATCCATACACATGTTTTGTCAACATATATAATGTCACTTTTCATAAACCTATGTTTAACAACATTGGCATTTTGAAGTTCATCAACATGGAATTTTGAGGTTTATCCCACAAAGTGAATGAAAATAATTTTAGTTGTCAGTATCTGGCAATGCTGTGAACAGTGAAAACAGAAACATTGCAAAATGATTGAGACAGCATATAAAATTATTTCGGGTATTTTACATGTATTTGTGTGTTTAAACGTACTGCAGCGCATTATGTCTACACATAAACTAATTTGTGCAGTAAGTAATGACGCATATATATTCTCTTTGTTTCGTTTTCTGTTTTCAAAGTTCGGAGTAGCAAAGAAACAACCAATGATTTCGTTGTGATTAGACAACCTTCACCAACATGTGCACGCACACAATTTTCCCCAGCATCAAGTATCCCCATTTGACGGTAATTAATGTTTGAAATATCCCTTCATCCACGAGACATAAGATAATCGGTAAACAATAACTCATTTCGTTCTTTTTTTGTGAACAACTTACAGAAGATGAAAATTTACATTCCTAATATGTGGGAAGGGATAAAATCGACTATTCTAATCTGAAGCGATCTTTCGTGTTTATTGTGGCTAATATAGAGAACTCAACATTCACTTATGAACTCCCTTTTACTTCGTAACTCGTATTAAAAAAAAAGTTTACTCTTTTAACTTTAGAGAATGTCAATAACGCTATCTTTTATGATTTTCGGATGTAATGTGCCTGTTAATTGACATTAGTGTAAATTTTCTTTTCTTCTATTTTGTGCAGGAGTAGTGAGTCATTTCGCCAGTATCTGTCAACGATGCCGTGGTTGGCTGTTCCTTACGAGGAGGAGGAAAGGCGGAAAGAGTTGGCGTCTATCTTCGGTGTCCAGGGAATACCGACGTTAATCCTTCTGGACACGGACAACAAAATAATCACAGACGACGGACGCAGCGAAATCAACGAAGACCCTCTCGGACAGGTTATTTTCTTTAAAATTTTAGAACCTTTTAAAATTTTAAACGCTTTAATTGCGCAATATAAACTATATCATTTCGATTACAAGTTGTATGGGCATAACTGTTGATTGCGTCCAGTACAAAACTGTGTTGGATCGTGTAGGATGATTTGCATAAAAGTAGGCAATCTGCCCAACTCTGAACTTTAAATATTCAACAGAGCTTCGCAATTCAATAATAAAATATATTAGTATAATTGTAAGCTAAGTTTCAAAAACGACCAAATTGGACTATACATAAAATCAAAGAAGCAAGCTAGCTTAGCCTAAGACATAGAACACAACTCACTGTCCTCGTTCACAAAACTACAATGTATAACTTAAGTCTTTTCTCACAGCATCCAGAAAAAAAATGGAATAAATTACCAAGGTTACTGTACATCAAACCTCAGTTTTCAAACTTTGAAAAAGAATTTAGAATCGAATCTTCTGTCCAAAGAATGATCTATCGCATGCATACAGAGCTGCTTCAATATAACGTGACACACTAAATGAACCTGAAAAACTACATACATACAAATAGATCGTTATTAACTTTATTCTCGTTTTTTAAAGGATTTTCTTTGCTATTTAGTGTTTCATATCGTTATTTTAGTTACTGTTTTTGTGTGCTTTATGTATAGATATTCGTTCATGCATTTTCCTGTTTATGTCCGTTCCTAAACTTTATGTTAATTTTTTGTACCCATTATTGTATTGTGGTTTTACATCTTGTTAAATTCAGTAGGCTATGATATAAAATGAAAAAATGACGAATTATGGCCATATAGAGATTAGTCATAAAAGCTATGAATCAAGTAGAACAAAATCAGTAGTGCTCCCAAGAAAAGAGCGTTCTTTACTTTCATAGGAAACAGTACGTCAAATACAGTTATCCACTTAAATACACATACAGATGCCTACCATTGAGTATTAGGCATGCATAAATCATTATCTGTTAGATCTGGCGTACTTATAGTAGTTCCAACCTAATCACAGTTTATAAGCATAACCATCCATAGATTAGCAAATGTTATCCAAACTACTTAATTTCATCGTACAAAGAGGAAAACAGTTACTGTTAGTACGTTAGACTTCCTGAAGATAACCAAGAAACATTCCATATAAGCGAAGACTGAAAAGCGTAAGAATTGTATACCAAGCAAAATACAATAATTCATACTTCAGAACATATCAGATAGCGATAAACTAAAGACAGCAGTTCATGCAGAGTATAACATCTGGCACACATAGGAAAATCATAAGGAACACGAAACTCCACATTTATTTACATTGTTGAAGAACCATTTCTTCCATATGAACATTTGATATACCAGTTCCCAAGACCTTTACAGTTATTTTATCTTTAGGACGTTTCCCACCTAGAGTAACAAATCCATGTATCTTGAAGCACACGTTCTGTTAAAACGTTTACTTCCTTATAAGAACTCTAAACGCTATTCGTTACACGTATAAAATACAATTATATCTTGCCAGTACTCACTCACAATATTGTAGTAAAATTCTAGATCAAGAAAAACGACAGCTGATCGCTTTTTGTTTGTAACAATAACCATAAACATTATCAATCAAGTAGCACATTCAGAATCCTGTTCAGTCATTGGATATGACGTCAGAACTTCGAATTCATACAACAAAAGTATGCTTTACAGTTCATCAACCATAGAGAATATGAATCATAGAGAGTGCAATTCCCAACCAGAAATCGTTCCATCACATCTACATTATTCAAGTATTAGTTCATGGTTACTACTTACATTCTAGACATTATATCTTGTTTTATCTATAGAAGACTATAAAATAAGGTAGAAAAACTGTGCATATACACATCACAGTTCAAAGACAGTTGTACAAAGCCTTCAGAAACACAAAAACGCGGCAACATTTTGCCGAAAGCGTGTTCACACAGTAAAAAAGAAGGACACAGAGAACTGGTGGTAAAGAGCTGCCACTGTCAGATATAAGAATGAAATAAAAAAGATTAACGATTAGTTTGGAGAATTAAGAAACTACGGACGGCGTAAGTAGCCATTAAATGACATCATTATTTATATTGTTACTAGAGATCTTTAGATATGGTTGATTTCTGAAAGTTAACTTACAAGTGTATGGGCTGATTCTATATTATCAGATTTGAGAATAATGCTTAAAGAATGTAGTGAGATGTTTTTCTGATATATACTGAAGTAAACTAATGTGTGAAACAGTTGGAAATACCAGATCTACTCCTATACTTAATTATAAATGCTAGTTGGATCCAACGTGTAATAAATAAGTATTGATTCTGTGGAAATAGTGTGATATAATTGTTTGCTAGATAATCTAGCAACATTATTATTAAGTGGGATATGCTTTAGATAAACCACCAGAAACTAAATCTAACAGCTATACTGACAAGAATCCATTCTAGGAGCTCACAGGGGAAGTTCGGATGTCCTTAATGAACAGTTTTTAATCCTACCAGCTCAGTGAAAAGACAATTACCTAGTTAATATATGTGAAAATTTTTAGCACACACAGAGTAATCAAAAAGTTACGAACAATCAAACTTGGACATTACATCTATGATAATGGTGCTGAAACAGGACAAAATTAATTGAAGTAAGATTAATTTATTGGACAGTAATGAAGCTGAGATCAGTTTGTCTTGAAAAAGTGATTGAAACAGAAATGATCGTGAAAACATGAACACTTCAGGATATACTGTGCAAATAGAACTATTTTTAAAACAATATGTTTTAAAGCAATTTTTAAAACAAGATTTTTCATAAAACGGAGGTCGTTGATCAACATATCCAGACTCATAGGCAGCATAAAGATATATACACATTGTCGATTATTGGTGAACAAAAGTGGTTGAGAGTCATTGACTAAACTTTTTATCACGTTATTTCATTGAGAAAATTTGAGGTTATCGCAAAAACGGCGACAATCCATTCTACAGGTCCAGTCCAGTCCGACAGATGTTTGACGAACTTTTTCCAGTGGATTAAAGCACCAACGTCGAGCACTTGTGCGCATTTCTTGGGAATCAGATGAACAACTTTTAGTGACATATATTCAGAAAAGCGTTAACGATCATGTTATAAGTCAAAAGTATTGTTTCGTCAAAAATAAAGGAGAGCATATGACCAAAACAATCGTACACGTGACTTTTTCCAGTTGTGCACGTGATATGCAGGTTCGTGAGGAATGAATCATGGATTTGCCAAGAACATACCATGTGCCTGCTGTAGTTCCAGAATATTTTTTTTCAACTTACTAGCATAGGTAGAATTGTAAACGAGTGATGATAGCGTTCTTGCTTTGACTTCTACTGTAATTGTCTCGCTCCCCTATGACTGATAATGTGCAGTTACTAGTGACTTCATAGTTGTACGGACTGTAGTCAATATTTTACTTCCGTTTCAGCACCATAATCATGGATGCCGTGTCCAAACTTTGATTGTCCATAACTTCCTAATTACTTGTCAGGATGTGCTTGAATTTTGCACATAAAGGTATTTTCATTACGCTGTTAACAATAAAATTCGCTCTTTAAGGATATCTGAACTTTCTTTGTCAGCTGCTGAAGGTTTCGTCTTATGCTTACCAAATCCAGCTGGAGTAAAAGGTTTGTTCAGTAACAAAGAAAATGCTTGTTTTGGGCGACGTAAGAAAAAGGATGTTAACTTGATTTAAGAATCGGAATAAGAACTTGTATATTCTATTCGTATTTTTATGGTGAAGTGTAAGGCCTGACCTTATTTGCCTCACATGTCGTTGGTAAAATTCCAGCTAGAGTACTCACTTATGTTACCTAAGCATTCAGAAATAGTAATGCTAGGAAATATTCAGTGGATTTTATTTTTAATTACTAGTGTGTAGCAAAACTATACTATATGCGGCACGCGTTAAATATTCAGTTGAATAGGAATGTTAATATGTAGAAATTAGAATAAAAGAAGCATCTAAAAGACTTATCGCTTTTACACAGATTAATACGTAATAAAACTGATAGTACTGATTTATATTTGAAACAACATTAGCGTAGTCTAATGCATGAAAACAAGGTCTGAGATTCTATTCCAATTCTCTTCATGCAAACTAATACTTTCTACAACGAAATATAGCCAGAAGTGTGTAATGTAGATGAATTTTTTACGTGTGATATAAGTTTTAGAAGTGTTATATCTATTTTTTTATTCTTTTGAATGTTTCATGTTTTACTCATTTCGAGATAGTAATTGGCCAATTTTGTTATGAATAAATCAGTTCACTACTTTTTTTTAAAGATTGTTACAATTTTTACTGGTCCAGAACTCTTAACCCCTGACTCACGTAAAAATACTTCCGTTTAAGACACATCTGGGTCACTGAGACCCACTAGGCAGGATTGCTTTACATTTTTCTCGTTTAAAATTTTAGAAGTAAATATGAATAATTCGTATTGATATAAAAATTTAAATTATGCATAAGATCTTTCTTGGTAGAATAACCTTAGTATTACACATGCTGCGGAACTATATCTTTCTTTTAAAAACAAAAGTAATACAAAAAAATTCTAATTGGAAAAATATTTGTTTTTAATGTTTCCACTGAAATCAAACAGGGTGGTAGATTTGAGAAATCAAGTCAAATGCTAACCATAATCTATAATCAAAAATCTTGCAAGAACGTTAGAACTACATGTTTTCGTGTGGATGATTAGAAAGAAGTTGAGGAATGAATGTGAATGTTACTTTCATGCTTACTAGGTTCATAATCATCATCAACACGACGTGAGTTATCATAGTCACTCACAAAAGAATTCTCTAAAGCTTTATAAATTTGTTCCTCATCCACCATTCATGAAAGCACCAAAGACTACAAAAGGTGTGAAAAATAAAAAGAAAAAAGAAAAAAAAAAGAAAAATAAATACCTACGGCTTAAGACACACCTGGGTCCTGATGACCCACTGATGCTAATTGCATGGAAATAATTGTTGAATCATGACCAACTCGAATATCGACTGAAAGTGTGCTGAGGCTGGAGAAGGTACGTAGTCACTCAGACCAATCTTGCAAATTTTTGCCCAGGTCAAAACAAAATTCCTTAGGTTCTGTACTGTCAAGGTGGGTACATTTTCTCAACACTAAACTCGTTTGTTTTATTCTTATTTAGGAAACATTCTCTTAATTTCTTTGTGTATTTCCAGATTTGTTACGCTGGTAAATCAATATGAATTACATATAATTTTATTGTATAAAATTTATTTTCTATCTTGTGTCTAGATTTAATTCTTCATCTGTTTCTGGTTGAATTTAATTATTTTGATTTATCTATTTCCTAATATAGTGTTTTTCTTTTTTCAATAGAATTTCCCGTGGCATCCGAAATTAGTAAATATATTAACCGAACGTTTTACGACGAAATTAAACGACCATCCAGCGGCTATTTTATTTGTTGGTAAGTCACGAGAGATATGTTAAATTGGTAATATCTTCAAATGAATGTATATATAAAAAAGTGAGTGCTATTTTGTTGCACGTGCTACGAGAATTGCTTTTTTGTTATCATGTACCTCAGTTTCCAACTCGTGAAAAATATATCATCATTGTTAACATCGTCGTCATTTTGTTTCGGGTCTCTTTTTGACGAAGAAGCCGAAAGCCACTCCATTTCAATTTGAAGCTCGATTAATTGATAGCTATTTTATTTACATTAGTATTGTTATATTTCAGAATTTAAAAAATCTACGTTGTCTAGCTTGTGTTTTTAACATATTTTTAGTAAGTATATGTTCTTTTATTCAGAATTTTACATCTTGCAATAAGACTATTGACTGAATGATATTCAGTTGAATTTAATACAGTATATTTAAAGATTGTTGGGTGAGATTGTGTTGTTCGAGCTCAGTCCCTCAAAGCATGGCGTTCTCAACCTACGATCATCGTACTGAAATCACAACATACGGAGACGATATTTGGAAAGCCTTGACTTGGAGCATCGCTTACCAGACTTTCCAGGAGTTTCATGTGATAACATCCATGCAATTCAACGTTCATTTATGTAGGAAATACTAATGCATATGTAAAAATCATAAAAATGTGAGAAAATGATAGCAAATTTTCTGTTTCCTGAAATATGCATTTCTTTACGTGATTTTTTCAGTTTTAATTTTTTTTAATAAAGTGTGATAATGTAAAGTTGCTAAAGAATGTAGAATTTACATTGAATACTAAATTTTTTTATCAAATATGACTTTACCCTCCGAAGGAAATCACAAAAGATATGAATATATTACGAGGATGACGAAAAATATCCGTTTATATATGATGATATCAATATTGCAGGCACCTTTTCAAATTAAGAAGCTTCTAGGTCGATGCTTATTTGTTGATATTGCGTATTAGTTGCTTTACCATATCAATTCGATGCGAACGGTGCATCCTATATTCTTGATTGAGATTACGCTTCGTATGCATGTTAATTGCGCATTGTAAACAGAAATATAAACTGAAAATTTGTGTACTTCTGTTACGAAAGTTAGAAGAGTATTGAAATTAATTGTGGTGACCGCTCGTCAACAGTGAAAAGAAAATCGAGTATGCTTGGCCCTTCTTATCTGTGGAACAATGGAGATTGGTTGTTGTATGTATTATGAAGCTACAGGCATTGAATGATCGTAGTTACTGCTTATAAAAACAATTTATTACTTAGCATGCAAAAAAAAAAAAAAAAAAAAAAAAAAAACCTATATGGATGTCATGTAGTTAAATTGATTTAGATTTCCCTTTATCAAATTCAGATGGTATGTTTATTACAATTGTAATTTCATTTCAACCAGTTATCATCCTTTACTTGACAGAATATATAATTATGATTACAATATAGATATCGTATTTCTGTCTAGATTCTGTTTTCACAATTTAGATGTTAAGTTTCTCCCTTTCACTGAGAAATATTCCAGTCTGTTACTAAATATATTAATACACATTTAACTATACCTCTGTACAGAGTATAATGTATGTAAAAGTAGAGCTTTCTTAAACATTCTCTGGATCTTTTGAACGGAGAATTCGTGTTATACACTCAGACTCGTTGGATATGGCTGTTGAACAATTTTTCTAAGTCTGAAAGTTGTACAATCAGGGAACACCCAAATAATATACTTGACAAGCGCAACATATGTAAACCTGTGTTAAACCTGTGTTAAATATTTGTTCAATATGGGCATATTGTGCAACCTTGTAGGCTTTGAAAATATACCCATGTGTATGAATCTGACTGTACGTTTAATAGTTCTCAAGGCAGAGTCTTTTATGGCAGCAACTGTGGCTACCTAAATGTTTCGGTGACTGCACTTTATTGATATAGAAGTTTTAAAAGAAGTGAAACGCTTGAAATTCTCTCAGTATCTTGTAGCTTACATATATCAAAATATTTATAGCACTTCTATAACTCGTCGCTGAGAAAACAAAGTGACATGTTTTATTTTTCTTAACTATTCAGAGGAAGCGTGTAAAGTTTTACCAAAGACATACTGTAAAGTTAAAAGTTTACAGAAGGTAAGTGTGCTGTAGCATTAAACTTTGTGTGTCTCAGAAAGTATTGGTTATTGAGATACGACACTTGCCCATTCTCCATATCTTCTTATGGGGAACATACAGATAGACTCCCCCCCCGCCCTTCCTGATGAGCCACTTTGTTTTCCTAACGACGAATTCATAACTTATACTTTTACCCGACTTGGGAGTGTCCAGTATCTTGAGAAGTAACAGAGGAACTTCAATTCAAAATCTAATTCAAAACGATTACGCTTCCATCGTGCAGTACACTCTTTATGGTCATTGTATTTGAATTTTAAAAACACATTTTTCTAATTCTAAACTCCTCGGGAAGTACACTTTTGCCATTTATTGAGACTCAAATACTAAAATCGAAATACAAAATAAAGATGCCATTACTGTGCACTTGCCTATTTCATTAAGTTGCTTTTATAATTACAGTTAAACACTTTAGGTTAATATTACTTTTTTTATTTATTCTTTATTCCTTTCAGTATTCTTTTACCAATACAATTAGGGGAGACTGTTGTACCTTGAGAATAGTGTACCTTGCAACAGTCTTATCTTTCTGACTCCCTGTGATATATAGCTGGTACTCCGTACACTGTGTTGTGTGTCAGGCTTCCCAGACTACAGTTTCATGGCTTTCATTGTATTCAGGTAGCTGCGGATTGAGTTCATTAAAAAAAAAAAAAAAATCATTTTCGATAATTAAAAGATTAAAAGTAACTGTTTTCAGATTTAATTATTGTTTTATAGTGTCGTTACCGTAGCTGTTTTGTTTCATATGTAATAGAAACTAAATACAAGAGAATTAGGTAGGCTTTTCTATGACAAATTTCTATTCTACATGTAACATTTTCAGTATGCGATCGTGTTTAGTGATTTCGTACAACGTCTTGTACCATGAAACAGACACACATCTTGTACCTTGGAACATGCACATTGAAGAACTGAAGAAAGATAAGGAGCACAGGGCACCACGAAAACATAGGCAGAACAATAATCAACAAATAAACATACACCTATGCATTTAATAGGTCTCTTGATGATTCCTTAAGTGCTTGAAACTATTATCATATCTTTAGTTACTTTGTAATTTCTTTCATAATAATATGAAAATAGTTCTTTCGTAGAGTATCACACACTTTTGCACTTCAGAAACACGGAACGTAAATTAATAAAATATTTCTCGAAATACTTATTTGTGAGTAATTTTATTGATTTGCCCTATTATATGTGTTTCAAGGTAAACTAGCCTTTGTACCATGGAACAATTTGCTGGAAATTTCTAATCAATGAAACACCATAAAAGAAAGAAAGCAGAAGCCTAGTACTGGAGCAGTTCAGAAACCTTCAAAGTAGAAGAGCACAGACATGGAATTGAAAAAATATATGTTCTTATACTATAATTTGGAAAACGTAAAATGTGTTCCATGGTACAACAGTTTCTCCTACATTATGTCGAGGTAACTAGTACGTGAGAGCGAGTGTAAACGTGTGAATAAACATATATAATGGCTACAAATTAAAAATGAAAAAAAAAAAAAAAAGAAAAAAGGGAAAAGGTAGCTTTTGAACTGCAAAGTTGAAGTATGGGTGTGTAAAGATCCAAAGGGTTATTGCAAAATGTTAAAAATATTGAATAAAACAAAAGGTGGGTGCGTGCATAATAAATTTATAAGGTTAGGTATGGCATAGCTCTGAATGTCTACTCAGTCTGAGCCGTGCGGAAAGCATAATTTGATTTTATTACTTTGATTTAGTGTGTTAATTCTGTGAAAGATAATATAAAATGTTTTTTTATCTTTCTCGTAAAGGTAAATGCACTCCGATAAGTTGAATGCTAGACAACAAAACCTCATTTATCTGTACCTAAACGATGCCCTGAAATTATTATTTTTTGTAAAAAAAAGGAAGAGAAGCGGATTAGTAGTTTCCAGTAGCATTTATTTTGAAATGATGTGTATTAATGTTGTGTAAATTTAATTCACAATATTATTTGTATTTTGTCGATGACTAATAGTTATATTCTACCATCCTGATAATCTGTTTCTTTGTTCTTTCTAATTGCAATTCAGAGGGCGAGGAAAGTGAAATGGAATTCGCAGAATCAGTGTTGTACCCAGCGGCAGAGGAGTACAAAGAACAACATAGGGACGAAGACGATGACCTTTGCTTACAGTTTTTTGTTGGATGCGATGTAAGATATAGATATGTAACATTTACAGTGTACTCGTTTTAGCTTAGGAAGCAATGTTATTATAGGATAAAGAAGTTAGTGTTGTTGTTTAAGTATTTGAAAAAAAAAATAATAATAAATCGTTTACAGTAAAATTATTTTCGTAAAATAAATTCAGCTTTTTCTCATAGCTTACAAGGGAAGTCCAGATATCCTTAATGAGCGATTTTTAACTTGAACAGCGCGACGAAAAAGACTGTTATGTAGTTAATATACGTGTAACAGTTTAGCACTGGCAAGTAATTAGGAAGTTATCCGTAAACAACGCTTAGACATTACATTCACGATAATGGTGATGAAACGGGACAAAATTGAATGAAGGGAGACAAAGATGAATTCCTTGGACAACAGAAGAACCCGAAATCAGTTTCTGTCTTGAAAAACTGATTGTAACAGTAATAATCTTGACATCACGAACAGCTAGTGAATGGTTATGACACTTCAGGACATAATGTGGAAGTGGAACTGTTTTCAAGATATAACTAACACATTTGATATTTACTAGGATATTGTTCAACACTTCTCACAATTTTGTAACTCATATACAAATTCAAAACGAATTTTTCGATGACTCTCAAAGAGTCATACGGTAGTGCATACGTTACGTACCAAATTCCAGTGTCCTAACGCAAGGTAATAGTAATCGAAAACGTACCTCGACAGTGCAGTGGAGCATGATAGAGACTGACGATTTATACAGTTACCTGATATTCAAATCAACTATTTCAGATATCGCAATAACATTTTGAAACTATCTAGTTTTCCAATGTTATCCATTGAATTAGTCTTGCGTTTCATTTATTGAAGTTTGTCTGTTTCAATTCGTTATCCTGGATGTAATGGCCAACATTTTATTGTCTATAATTTACTAATTACTGACAGTGCGTGCTAAAATGTTGTACCTTTATTAACTACACAATGATGTTTTTTTCCATGGCACTGTTACAAATTGCTCATTAAGGATATCGCTTGTTAACATAGGGTATGGGTGGGGCTTTAATACAGTGTAATCTTCCAAAATTCAGCACAAAATAATCTTTCTGAAATTTAACTATTCCATAATAAATGGAACTAGCAGTTCCTTAGCGAAGCCTTGCACTATGATACGTACTGCAGATTATAGAATATGTTAATAAATAAGACACACTATTGTTAACCAGTTCATCTTTACCTGGAGGTGAAGTATGATTTGTACGCAATTCTTTCACGCCGTGAGTTAAGCTAATGCGATAATGACTAGCTTGATTTCATTAAACGCCCTTGGAGATCTTTGTCTAGTTGCGCAAGCTTTCCAAAACTTGTTTTCTTCCTTTTGTAAGCATACTTTTATGTTTTATTGTACATTTAAAATGATTGACAAATTGTTATTAGTTATGTACTCTTAATTACTACCGGTACCTGATCACATTCTTACGATAATTTATAATCATAAATTTCTGACGCCTGTGTTGCTGAAAATTATTACCTTATCTTTTCTGACATACAAAATCGACAAAGGAACTTGGCCAACCCATCAAGTTAATTAAACGTTTACGAAATATTTTCAAACATGACATCCGACGTTAAAAAACAAATGTACGCCACCCTTCATTCTGATTGGCAGCCTCGAAAGTCCGGAATTCCTTCCTACATAATAGTATTTCTTTCACAAGTTATTTAAAGCTCAAGATGGTTCTGTCATGTTGACAGAATGCGGAAGCACAGGCAGACCGATAGTTTTCACATTCATGTACTGGTAATGCATTGTTTCGTTTCTTATTATTCATTTGACTAATATATATAAGATGATGAAGAAAAGAAAAGGTAGAAAAAATGGAACTTACATTATAGAACACCAAGACAGGTGTGCAGTCACGGAAATATGTACTGCGGGAGTTCAATAAATACTAACACTTAGCTTTTTTATTTAAGCTATATTTATCGGCCAGGCAGGCAGTTATAATTAAGCCGTGACATGTCTGGGGAACAGAGGTGACAGGCTTAGTCTAAAGGGTGCCTATCTAGTCCGTAAATATAAGGTAAATAGAAACTGAACGCTTCACCATAGACTAAATAACTGCTAGACTCCCGCAGTATATATGTCCGTGACTGTACACGAACATCACAAACAACAGAAAAGCGGAAACGTTTCGCAGAAGAGTTTTCAGATGATAGGAGAGAAAATGGACAGAGGACTGGTACGGAACTGGTGCTAGGGAGTCGAATATATTCGTCTATGCATTTATTAACAATTTCTTTCATGTATTTATATAGTTTTCCTATTTGACTTGTAGTTGTTCTTTTGGCATTATTATAATTGTTGTGTAATATATTATTTCAAATCATTTATTATTACTGATAAAGGTTAAGTGGTAGAGCAGCTTTTGGCTGACCTTGTTCCGAATAAAGATGACCATCATATGATCATAATTACTACTACTACTATAGTACAGTACTGTAGTAGCAGTAGTAGTAGTGGTGGTGTCAGTGTCTTTCCATGAAATTACAACTAGTATTGATATTAAAAATCACACCTACCGTGCGGTTCACGAATCTTCACCATAAAAATAAACTAAAAGACACTGGACGGGCCCTCGGCAGTACAATACTGCCTTCTATGGTCCCAAGGTTAAAAGGAAAAAGTCAGGACAAGGACATCTAAAATAGGGTCTCTGACGCATTTTCTCTGACGAGCCTGGTTTAATGTATGTGCCCCACTGAGTTCCGTTTTTAGATGTCCTTCTCATGATTTTTTCGTTTTAATCTTTGTACCATATAAGGCCCGTCCAGTTTACTTTAGTTTATTTTTATAGTGAGGATACCTGAACCGCACGGTAGGTGTGATTTTTTATTGTTTTTCTCGCTGCGTTATCAGTACGTAGTATTGTAGTGGAGGAGAAATAAGGTAAAAAATACCAAAAGGTCGAAATAATTCCCACAAAAATGATTTTTGCTTTAAAATGATGTTAAAACACTTCTATTTAATATACTAAAAGTATACATCGATATCGTTGTAGGAAATAGGTTTTTTAGTCGCCATCTTGAAAAATGGCTAAAAAATTGAAAATAGTTGAACTAATTTTGACAGAAATTATTTTTGGGTAAAAATGTTCCTAAAACACTTCTATTGAACACACTAAATATATACATCCATATCGTCATAAAAAAAGTACATGTTCTGGTCGCCATATTGACAAAATGGCGCCAAAATTTAGAAAAATTACCAAATTATTAAGTAATATATCAAAACAAAGAGAATTCTAGTACCTTACGTAACTTACCTTTTCCTGACATTCAATCAGTTATTTCTTGACATCATAGAAATACATTTCTTTTCATTCACTTTCTTCTTCATCATCTTCTTCTTCAATTGAAATGTTTGTGCAATTCTTCCCTGAACAGTTATTACATAACATGGTGCAATCAAGTCCATACCGTCGACATTTACACTTAATTCCACATGGTTCATGTCTATCGATTTTGCAGGGACACCGAATGATATTTAATAACGATTGTGGTGCAGGGCTCATGTCACATGTTCTAGGTTGAAAGTGACCATCAGCATTGTTCCAACCCCCAATCGTCAGGATTGACATTGTAGCTGGAGTTCAGAGTTTTCCAATAAAGGCACTGTAAATGTACACGATAGAGATGATAAAGAGCAGCATTTTCCGTTGGTGGCAAGCGAGATATATCAAATTCACGCTTGGCTGTTGTAATTTTATTCATATACTGTTTATATCGCAATTCATTTAAGGTTTCTGTTTCAGGATTTCCGCCATACAAGGACACTAAAGCTTTGTTAGCTGTAACTACCAATTGTTTTTATCAACCATTTCTAATCCAAAGAATGTTACACAGTAATTAACATTGTTATATTTGATTAAGTGTCGAAATGTTGCAGGTTTACTTTTCCCAGTGAAAAGAGAATTACTTTGCATCCCGCTTCTCCTACTGCATGCTGCATCGATTTAA
>JAGDQP010013641.1:0-42250 GCA_022664845.1 Lepisma saccharinum
AGCCTTAGGGTTGGTGGTGGTGGATTTTAGGGCCGCCAGCAGGAAGCAAATTTGCTGTATCATCACAAGTAGGTTACAATAAATATGGCAAAGCTTCCCTGTGTTTCAATAAATATCTCATTCCCACGGGTGGTGGGTATGGGAAAAAATCTGCAACATGGAAGCACAGTGTCCTGGAGAGTAATTACGATAAAGGGGCCTAAGTACCCAAAAACTCGAAGTTGGGGGCGCAGCCAGCTACGGGGGGCGAGGATCTAAACGAGGCCGAGCGAGCGAGTATTATACACGTACAAAAAGCTGTGAAATCCGAACAAAAACACCAGAGGTGCAAAAAGTGGAGCCAAGTTCTTTGGCCCTAAAAAGGTGTGAAATGGGAGACGGATGGGAGACGGATTTGCTTCCTACAGCACAATAGTAATTCTGTTTTGATTTTTATCAATTATCAACTCCGAAGCTTACATTATGTAAATTCAGTTGAATAAATTGAAATTTTTATATTTCTTCGAACAATCTTGTGTTTCTGTTCAATGAACGTAGTATGGAAAACCTCTCAATTAACTATGTACGAATTAAGGCATTAATTGATAATCCATTAATCAGAATTACCAAGTAGGCCAGATTAGAACGTTTTCTTTATGAAAGATTGTGGCTTTATTGATAGAATCATGAAACGTACAGAATAGATAGTGGACATTATTCTAAAGATTTTAAGACATCTCAGATTTTTCCAGAATTGGCCGCCATTTTGAAAAAGGGACGCCAAAAACTGTTTTTTGCATTTATCTCACAAACGGTGGCCCGTACAAAATTTTTCCAAGACAAAATGAAAGAACACAGTTTTTTCTTTTCTGAGTCATTACCACCATTTTTCACGTAGAACGAACAGTTACAGAGTTAGGGGCATCGGTTTTGAAGTTGTAAGTTTCAAAGGCTCAATGGAAGTGGGTTTTCCCCCTTTTTCGTTTTACGGCAATTATTCAAAATTCATTGCAGGTAAACAAAATTTAACTTTCACAGACCAAAGTTCGTTTCATCCTTCAATAGTGAGTACAATTTGTTTTAAGGAAACGCTACTAGTAACTTCAGGATTGTGTACAGACACTTTTAGGACATTATTCTGTCATAAAGCATACGTACAGATCATTGTGAACTGTACAGAATTTGTTACATATTATACAAATTCTCCAGATTGGTGACCTCATCAAGATATTGGTTCTTGTCTTTTTACAGTGGAAGAGACCAGTATTATTAACGCCAGTATTAGGTAATGGGACACGAAACTGTAATGTCGAAACTGAATCTATACAATTTAACTTATTTTGAACATTTTTTTTTTTTTTTTTTTTTTTTTTTAAGAAATGACAGATCAGCAATGTTGCGCCTTTGTTCTAAGCTCTGAATATTAAAGTTCTTAATGACTGCATTGTAACTATCATAAGCAAGATAGATTCGAGTTTCTTTAAAAGTCAGGAATTAAGAAATTTTGATTGGATTTTCTCTAATTGTTGGCAGTTTCAATTGATATGGATTCCAAATAGAAGAAGCATATTCTACCTTGGGGCGAACATAAGCATAATATTTTTTTTTCAGTGTTGATATATTGTTGAACTCTCTTCCCGTCCTAATTACGAATCCTAGTAACTTCAAGGCTTCATTTGTTATATTTGTAGCGTGTATGTTAAAAGTCAATTTCGAGTCAAAACTGACACCAAGATCCTAAACTACAGTAGGTCTGTTTAGAACAATTTTATTAATGGAATAATCAAATTGATGAGTGGTTTTATTTCTATTAAATGATAATACTTTACATTTACTTATGTTGACTCCAAGTTGATTAATAGAATCTCTTTGTAAAAAAACAAAAAAAACTCGTGACTGAAAACGAATACAAAAAAGGTGTATGCTGGCGCTGTGTTTCATACAACTTTATATTCAATAGCTTTCAGTTCACAAGTTACTTCTACAGTAAACGCCTTCGCTTATTACAGATTTACTGCGTTCCGATATCGTGATTCGTTACTCCACTACGTAAACATAAGCGTACCATACAAAGCGCAATTAAAATACATAATATAAACAGCCTGAAGAAGAGAATCCAATTGTGTAAAATTTTGTGTTCTTTGAATTTATGTCTTGTGCAATTGTTTCGTATCTTGTACCATTTTCGCGTAAAATGTCGAAAAACTCTGTTTTAAATTCGTTGTTCTGTTAAGTGTTGAAATTTACGACTTTTAGAACCGATGATAACTTTGTATCCGTTCGTTCTAGTTGAAAAAATGGTAATAATCACTCAGAAAGAAAAACAAAAAGTGATTTTTCTTTTTGTACTCTTGCAAAATTTCTGTTCGGGCCACCGTTTGTGAGATATATGCAAAAAAATGCTGTTTTTGACGGCCGGTTCCGAAAAGATCTGAGATGGCCCTATATCTTAAAATCCTTAGAATAATGTCCACGGTCCATGCTGTAAGTTTCATGATTCTATCATTAAAGGCACAATTCTGCCAAATATTTCACCTATCTGACTGACCATATTAATTTGTAAGTGAATTTTAAGTTCTAATTTTTGTTTAGGTTTGAGAACATTTCACTTCTGGGTGAGTCAGTGTGTGGTGTTACGTATTTTGGTAGCTGAATTTCGTTTGTCTAACAAGTTCTGGTTTTCCTGAATAGGTGTGGTGGCCTTAAGGAAGGCCTTTGCTTTTTAAATCTTTTTCATAAGTTTTGTCTTCCCTCTTCCTGAGTACTGATATTTTTCTTTTTTTTTAGAGTTAGTTCAGTGCTACTGTCTTCGCTCTGGTTTCCCCAGTTTTGTGGATTCAATGTAAATTTTTGTTTTTGCATATTTCGATGTGGAGATCCAATTTTTATTTAACTTGTGGGGTCACATCATTGTAAGAGTTTTCCCACCATAATGTTTACTTTTCCTGTGGTATCGCGCAGAATGTCGTGAGTTAGTTGGTTGAGTTCTTGTGGAGTTTTTGTTACCCAGAAGACAAAGCTGTTTTTCTTTTTTCGATGAGATTTTATTTACTGAATCTCTTAATTTTACTATCCTCCCTCAGTATCAGTGGATGTAACATTTCTGCCTCTAACCGGACTTGAATCCGGATTGTTTAGTGGTGTCCACCTCAAAACACTGAGCTCAATACGACATGTTCACAGTATAGAAGGTTGCTTTAATCGGCTATTTATTCTCATCTTGTCATTGAAAATTTTTCTCTCCGCCGATGACCACTGCCCCTGACTAATATAATTTTATTATGTTGTAAAAAGACTGAAAAATTACTTTCGGTCATCAATTACCGATGATCGACTCGTCTCGTTGATGATTTGGCTGTGGAACGGTAAGAGATGAAGAACATTTCTATTGACGATCTTTTTAATGATTGCTAAACTAAAGCCAAGATACATTAGAGCTTTTCATCTGCTGTAAATGACACTTTACAAAATGTTGACGATGAAATTGTCCTTATTTATACTTGTTTTTGCATACTTGTTTTTGCATACTTTTGCATATGCAGTGTTGCATACTTGTTTTTAGCTATATCATATTAACACCGTAGAGATGCCTGTGAATTATGTACAGGGTTTTCGCCCGGATTTTCAGTTTTGGGAGGTGTAAAGTCAAAACTGATAGTGTGTAATTGGAGTTTTGCACTTTTTTTATTTCGATTTTTGACCGTAATTTTTAAAGTTCGGGGTGCTCTCGAGAATTTGCGGGGCGGAACCCCCCCACAGGGGTGGTGTCTGGCGGAATCACTGATTATGTATATGCAGAGTATGAAGTAACAACTACTCTTCGAAATAAGTGTGATGCGCCAAGTGATCATATCCTAAATGATCTTGCCCTCCGAGCAAAAAATGAAATGACGCCACTGGCCACATATACCACTTATCCTACCAGGTGTATGCATAAGTTTTTGCCGGTTTTCGTGGTAAAGAAAACACGTAATTTTCAAGGGAAACTAATTTTGTTTTATTCAAAATATTGGCCATCGGCTTTTACACATTTCGCCCATCTTTCAAGTAATTGATGCATACCATGCCAGAAAAACTGCTTGTCTTTTGCGGCAAACCATTCGTCGAGCCATTTTCCAACGTCTTCGAAATTGCTGAAGTGCTGCTCTGCGAGCGAGTCAGATGGCGCCAGGTCTGGGGAGTACGGCGGATGCGGAAGGATGTCCCATCGAAGCGATTTCAAGGTGTCTTTCACTGGTTTTGCTGTGTGAGACGACGCATTGGCGTGTAACACTATCACTTTGCCATGTCTTCGGGCCCATTCCGGTCGTCTTTCGATCAATGCGTGATTTAAATTAATCATTTGTTGGCGATTGCATTGCGCATTAACGGTTTCGCCGGGCTTCAAGAGTTCATAATACACAATACCGCTCTGGTCCCACCAGACACAAAGCATGGTCTACGTGCCGAAGCGATTTGGCCTTGGTGTTGAAGGACCGGCTTCGCCAGGTAAAAGCCACGATTTTTTCCGCTTCGGGTTTTCAAAATAAATCCATTTTTCGTCACCCGTCACAATTCGATACAAAAAGGATTTTCTTTCGTGGCGTTGAAGCAACATTTCACAAGTGACTTTGCGATTTTCCATTTGACGTTCATTCAAATCGTGTGGTACCCTTTGCCCAGTTTATTGATCTTCTCCATTGCTCGTAAACGTCTGCTGATTGTTTCTTGTGACACATTTAATGCTTTTGCCAATTGCTGTTGAGTTTGAGTTGGGTCATCCTCCACTAACACCTGCAATTGCTCGTTTTCGCACTTTTGTGGTCTACCAGAGCGCGCACTGTCTTTCACATTGAAATCACCACTTTTAAATTGTCAAAACCATGTCTCACATGTTCTAATCGATAGAGCGTGTTCACCATATGTTTCTACCAGCACACGATGACTTTCAACAGCCTTTTTCTTTTGATTAAATAAGAAAAGCAATGCGTGCCGCAAATGTTCTTTTTCAGGCACAAACTTCGACATGATCACTGAACGCTAAAACAAAGACGCTATAGTGTTTGGTGGACTCAACTTGTGTGTGTTTATAGTTTAATGTCAGACGAACAAAATGACGTATGTGTCAAATGAATACGCTGCATACTTTTCGCTGGCGCCATCTCTTAGGTAAACCGGAAACTACTTATGCATACACCTGGTATGTTTTATAATAGTGAACAATATATTTTAATTCATTAAAAACAAAGTAGAAACTTGTGCGACACTTGGAACAACACCAGTACAGTACAGAATAAAATATAGCTGGATAAAATATAGGTCATGTACCAAACTTAATAATTGTTTGCATTACAAAAAATACACGAAAGCACGGAAAAATCTAAAAAAAAAAGAAAATGAAATTTACTTACAAGTTATAACCTTTTCGTAGAAATTTCCGTTTGTGGGTGGATGGTGAAACTTCTTGTAGGATTGTCCAGCAGTAATCTGTCAAAAGGTTTTGTGACCATCTTCCCTTATATCATCTTTCAATGGCAGCGAATTCTTGGTGAAATCGCTTACTATGTTCGTCACTCACAGCTCCGAGATTAGGTGGGAAAAAAATCCAAGTGAGGTTGCAGGAAATGTCGTTTGAGAGACATTTGGTCTTGTAGCTGTCTTGCATGTGTTCCTTCAGTTCCGTGTAATTGTCAGTCATAATTTTTCCCTAGAAATTTTTGGATACATCTTCGAAGGCAAGTCAAGCTAACCTTTCAGTATCTGACGGTAACTCGCCAAAAGTAGTGTCTATCATCAAGTCACGACTCTGAGACGCAGTGAAAATACCCTCTTTAATTTTCGCATTACTAATCACAGGAAAGTTTTACAGTAAGAATTGAAAACCATCTTTGTCCATTACTTTCATCCTGTCGCAAAAAGAATGCAGCCGTGTGCTAATAAAAGTACGTTTCCAGAGAAAAATTTAGGTGATAGCGACAAAATGTTTTCACTATTGTCACCAGGTCACAAAAATCCATAGTAATTACATGTTTTTGTTCTGCGGCAATTGTTATTGTCGCACAGTGTTATTAATGTCAAAACAGCTTAACAATGAATGACAAGAAAATGGGAACTTTGAATATTCATATCTTTTCTTTTCTTTCTTTTTTTATTGCCTTTGCATTATGCAGTTGGAGTTTATTAACTACTTATTTCATTTTAATGAAAATATTTGTCATTTTAATAGATGTATGGTAGGAAAACAGAAAATAAAATCTTAAAATGGCTAAACCAACTCTTTAGAAGGTCTAAAACGATATCTATAAAAATCCTTAAAGCCCGGACCGTAGTCATAATTAATTGATGAGCGTGGTAGATCTGAAATTGAATTGTACTCCATCGATACATCACCAGTTATAACTTTTCAAAGGACATTTCACTCAGCTAAAGTTGCTACCTTAATAATTAAATTCAAATTGTAAATTCGTTCTTCAATAGTTGTTACAATTTGTTACAAATATGGCCAACAGATGGCACAGTCGTAAAAAAAAGTTTTAAAAGTAATAATGAAACGTGAAGTGAATTTATCAACGTAAAGTAAATAAACAAACATATTTTAGCCTGAAACTTAATTATTCACAAAAGTAACGAATAACAATAAAATATCTGAGGATAGAATTAAATCCTTATTATCCAGAACATGAATTTTGCCACTAGTATTTTGCTCTATTATAATCTGTAGCGACATAGCAAAAGTTGATATTTCCATTTTTCTACATTCTGAATTTCATCGATCGTGCAAGACACGATTCTCTTCGGATCCATGATATAGCAGACGTTGATACTGGTATTCACTAACATTGCTGAACGAACAGGTATTCAGCAAACCGTATTAATGGGGCATTCAAAGCAGTGAGCGCTCGGTGAATTTGTGCTTTGAATACCACTGACTGTTTCCGGCTCACTCTGAGCCGCCGCCAATTTTTCGGGCCAAGGAATCTTACGCTCTATTTGAGCCGGAAGTGCTTGTATAGGCAAAATGGCTTCCCAAGCAGAAAGTTTTAGCGTTACGTACGAGTATAATAATTCCTACTATGAAATATCAGGAAGTCATCAGCTGCACTTCCTGCTTCAGAATAGTAAGACGTTAGAAAAACATATTAGTTGTATTAAATACATTACATCTAACTTATGGTGCGCTAGGGATGCATATCTAATATATAGTTGTGTGTTTGCTTGGACCGAAATACGGCACTGCGAGGCGAGAGAGCTGAATCGCTACTTTCATATAATCATCACTCTGGTGTTAGGAACAAGACCATTTTCATGTGGTATTAAAAGAGTTTGAAATAAATATTTATTTCGAACAAATTAAATTCTAAAACTGTTTCTAACTTGTCAAATTAAATTGGCCAAGTTGGTAGTAACGTTTCCGCGCTCAAATTGGGATTCGAAACTGCACATTAGATTCAAAGTTTTAGATAGCAATATACATAAGCTACTTCGGTTATGGTGCACTTTATGACAGCTAGCTATTCTGCCGTATGTACCGTACGCTTTAATCCCACAAGGCACTCATATGAATACCTAGCGACAACCAGTAGTCCAAAAACTGCTAGTTAAATGGGAAGGTTGTAGAACGCTGGCCCGGTTGCAGGAGTATCATATGTAGAGAATAATGTCACTTGTTTTGAAATACTTTGGAAAGAAAAAGGAACACTTTCTTAACTTGGAAGTGGAGGGGTCAGTGTTCTAGAACCTTGCCATAAAGGTTTGAAATATCACGCAGATTCTTCTTTCTAGTCTAATGTGAGTAAAGTGCAAAATTCCACCTATATGTCAGGGGCTGCGCAAGGTGTTACTCCGTGTGATTTAGTTAAGCATTTTCTTAATCTCAAAATGTACAAGTAATCCGAAATTCATATTAATATAAATTCACGTTACTAATTATGAACAAATAAATGCATTTCTGCATAGGATAAAGACTGGACTCACTGATATTAGTAGTCCTAATCGTCCACCTTAGGTACATTTGAAATGTGTGGGTCTAGCATTGGGCCACGCCTGCTCACTGCTGGTGGAATAAAGAAATTAATGCTTTTAGGGAAAAGATGGTAACAGAAATGCCCTATGGATTCACCTCTCCTCCACACTAGTTTATTTTAGTTCTTAATCCACAGGAGCCAGTTGTGAACCATGATTGCATATTTACATTGCTTCGTATATTTACAAGTACATTTACATCTTCCTGGCACGCCATGTTTACCACATTTGCGCTGTACGATATTCTGTTGTTCGTCGAAATTCACCCATGCGCTTTATAATATTCAACTGTTCGTTGAGCATAAACCTTAACTGTCATCCGAAGGATTTCCAATCCCAGACGCTCAGTAAGCGCTCAGTCCTTTGAATGCAGCCAATGTTTGTCACAGTCACAGAAAATCAGTGTTTTCAACCTTTTAATACTCACGGATTGGTAAATTATAGGGGAAAACTTTCAAGGACCGGGAAGATGCCAGTAAGTTAGAGGTTTATTTGACGTTCAGAAGATACCAATACATCTTCAGATTCTAGTCGTTATATAAAAGAAATATGAACTTTAATCTCATTTTTGAACTGTTGAATTCTACAAAATAAGTGTTAAATAATTAAGTAATATTAATTTGCTGCGGGCGAGTAAAATAGATTCGTGAACCGGCGGTTGAAAACCACTGCTTTACATGATGAAACTCAGAAACTACACAACTGGACATATCGACTTTTGTCCTGTCACTACACTATTGTCAAAACAATATTCTGCAAGGGCGATAGTGAGCAAGAGCTTATTATCTCCTGTTCACTAAATTCAACCATTAACAAGAGTTTTTATCTACTAAAAAGTAGTTTAAATTTTAACTTATTTATTTTCTTTAGGCAACTTATGCTCAGGCCGAATTTTGATCTGCAGTAGCTTTTGAGGCCATTATAAAATCTAGTGTCGTAACTGGCTATGATGGCGCTGTACCACTAAAATCATCAATACCGTGCGTGACCACCAATTGTTATAAAATTCATAAAGTAATTAAATAATCATAAACTATTTTGTGACGATGATCAACTTTATAAATTATTATCCATGTATAGTTGTAAAACATAAAGGTCAGTTCAAACACGGGCTTTGAACGTGAAGGAGAAGTAAACGTTGTTGGCACGAAAAGATTGTTTCATTCGAGAAAATAACAGAATTGCGATTGCGTGATTCGGGTTCATTGTCCCGAACTTGGAGTGTGGAGGTTTCCTGTAGTGGTCAGTCAGTGTTTGAATACGGAAGTATGGTTCGCATGGGCACTATGAGGAAAGCAAAAGATTGTGACTGTCAGTTTTTCTCTTTTGCTGAAGCACAATCGTGATCGTTAAGTGACAGTGTCCCACTTTAAAGAACAAGGCGTGTGTGTGAGAGAAGGATCAACTGAGTTTTTAAACGGTTTCTGGAAACTGGTGACGTGTGGTACAACACAAATTCAGGCCTCCAGCCCACAGCACGTAGCCATAGGATGGTGGAAAAAACAACGAAGGTGATTGTGAAATAACCAAACTTATCCACACGATAAGCTGCTGTAAAACTGAACATTTCGCAAGCTTCAGTGATGAGAAACCGGAAAACAGCCGAAATTCAGTCACGAAAATGACAGAAACGGACAAGGACAAGAAAAAAAAGAATTGGTGAAGGCAAAGAAAAATTGTGTAAAATTGTATAACAAAGCCATAGCGTCTTAAGGAAACTTTTTCTTCATCATTGATTATGAAATAAAAGTCGAATGGGACACTTCAGAGATGAATGCTAATGAATATGTCTCTATTGTACCAGGTTGCCAAACCCCTATAGAAGTCATGGTACAACCCAGATAAAAATTTCAAAAGAAAATGATGCTGAGGCAGGCAATGACACAGGATGGGAGATTTTCTCAAGCGTTTGTGACTGACAGAACTCTGAGCAGTTAAATGTATGTATCCAGTTGTCTGTGGAACATTCTGTTGCCATAGCTACGTAGTCTGAACATTATCCAACCTATTTCATTTTGGCCCGACAAGGCATCATCGCATTATTCTCACATCACTAGCCAGTTTCTGGAGGACAATCACTTCCCATATACTTCATGAGTGAACAACCCAACGTCGTTGTCACAGTGTAGGCCAATTGAGCGGTTCTGGGCTATAGTCGAGAAGGAAATGGTTACTAAAAGGCCTCTTTGCGAGAACATAACGCAATTTAAACAAAATCGACACGGATTTCGAAGGAGATGGCAGAAAAGTACGGAAATATCCTTTTTGCCAACTTTATGAAGAAGCTGCGCTTTGCAGGAAAAGAAGGTCCATATGCTGTCTGTTTGAAAAAATATTATTGTGTACGTATCATGTCTATGAAATAGCTTCGGTTTGGGAATCTTGTTTCCTTTTCCCTCTTGTTTTTCGTTATGGGACAATAAACCTGATTCGTACCTGATCTTTTTTACGCTCTGAGTGTACGAGTACTGTATACGTTACATATTAAAGCTTATGTTTCCTTCTTTGACGACAAAAGCACACTGAATAGAAAAGAAAGTACTTGAACCCTATATTTTTAAAAGGGCATCAATCCACAATTTGTTTATTTTTAGTTTTGCAATGCTTAAAAAAATCAGTTACAGCTGCACATATTGGCATCAAAAGGCAATAAATAAACCAATTGTTCTAAGTTTTATAGTGAACTGTGAACTTCATATTCAATTAAAAGAGCATCTGTCAACAACGCATCCATAATAACACAAGCTTATCCTTCAGGAAAGGATTCCATCAAGTCCAATAAAATTAAGGATTTGGAAAAACTAAAGCGTTATGTACCTAAACAATGGAATCTAAGACGACTACTAAATTTGCTGTCAGATCGTGATTTTTGTTTCATTGATAAATCCATGTTATAAACTTTAGAAGAAACTAATTAATAATGCATGCAGTCAGCATTATGTTAGTTTAGAAACAAATGAACGGCAAATAATAGGAAGGGAATGGCAAATAAAAGGAAATGAATGGTAAATAAATAAATATATTTTCTTTACTTTTTCTTCAATTTATTAAAGGCATCAGTCTCTAACTTTTACTGACCAATAACATATATTGGAATAGCAATACAATCTCATGACACGAAATTACTTTTGAACCATCGAACCTGCACTTAATTATTTTCCATTTTAAAACCTTTTTCCTGAATTTCCCTGGATTTAATGCCCTTTTTAAAAATATACGATTCAATTTTAAAAGATATTTCTTGAACAGTTTTAGGATGAAAAACAAAATGGAATTTTATTTTTTTCTTAATATTTTCAATTTTTCGGACTATAGAAACAAAAACAAAATGATAAATTATTTTTGAAGAATCTTAAAAAGCTATACTACTTGAAAAGCCATATTACAGTTTAACTAAAACATAAATTATTTTAAATATAAAATATTGTATTACCAGTGCCCTCTCGTAGAATTAAATTGTATTGAAATGCGTATCTTCATTATAAATTAATTCCGTTTTTTTTTCTAAACTCTTCATCAAACGGTAAGTAAAATTTATTGTCTCAGTAACTGCAATAATTAAAGTTGCATTCTTACGTGAAAGTTTATTTCACCAGCTTACGTCAAGGTTCTATTTCATGTAGTTTAATAATAAAATTTGTTCTCATGAAGAGTAATAGGCAAGGTTTCATGTAAGTTAGATGGTTTTTCTCCTAACTTTTATTGTGTTTACCTGCCATTAATTTTATCGTGTTTATTTGTCGAATATACTCAGGAAAATTCGTCGTGTTAATGAGTTTGTAAAACCGCATGTTCGGAATTATTATGTCATGTTTCTAAGTTTATACTGTAGTTCCTCTTTTCTTAACAAAATAAATATATCGCCACCTTGGAACCAGAAGATTTTGGCAAAATGGAGTTAACATTGCATTCAAAGAAAGATCTTGTACTGAAGGGCATCAACCCAAAAAGTAATATCTCACAAAACGACCTCAAAGTGGCTAGAAATGATAAAAATAAAATAAATTTATACAGACTTTAAATGGAACTTCAAACTTTAAAACTGGTTTTACTAAAAATTAGCAAAAGTGGACATAGTACCTTCTGGTTCCAAGGTGACGATATACTGTTATAGGCTGCCTACCTCAATAGCACATATACGTTGAAAATATGTGGCTTAAACGTTAGTACTGAAACGTAATTTTAACGTTGTAGGTGTACCGCAGTGTCCACCTATTCAATAGTTTATTCGACGTTGAATAATGGTTGAGAAGAAACAAGTTGAAATCAAGAAGCGGACGATGAAGAACCTGTATCAATTGGCCAAAAACAAAGCATGGTTTCTGTCTTTTGGTATACACATTTAGCTGCATTTTGTCCGTTGATTTCTTCATGATAAACACTAAATGCAGTATTAATTTTCCAACAGTAAATTATCCAAACGTCTGCTGAGGGGTTCGAAGCTGGAACATTCCACACTCGTCGTTGGTAGCTCGACACGTTACCCCTGGACTACGGAGTCACCTTGAGATTTGTTACTCTTTTACGGTCTATAGTAAAAGACAGTCTTGAAAGCAGTCGTCACAAATCCAAACCCGTCGGTTTACCATCATGTAAGAATAAGAATAAAGAACACTTTGCTTCTTTCCTTGTTATGTGCATTTCCTTCTTTAACACTTTGACCATTGCTGCACTATTAAATTCGTATTTCTCAATAAGTGTAATATGTCGCCTTAGAAAAACGCATATAAAGCGAAATCTGGCATAATAAAACACTTAACATCCTATTAACGAAATTAAATGTTCGTTGAAATATAGTTTAAAATTCAATATGTTTTCAACATGCAAATGATAACATGAGAAATGTAGTTATCTTTATTCTATTCGCTTTTAAGCACAATTTTTATGCAATTAACTTGAAAAGATAATCTAGGGCACAGTTCAATATAATAGTTAAAAACACGTCACATAGGGTAGGGAGTAACCGAACGGAACTTATACGGCTATATGTCGGCTCTCGCGGGGCGGGGGCAGTATTATTTTGGTGAAAAAAATATTTTTTTAAAATTAAATATTTGCTAATTTTAGTTAGTTGAGGATAGGTTAGGTTAAGTTGGTTTAGGTTAGGTTAGGTTGGTTTAGGTTAGGTTAGTTTAGTTTAGGCTACTTTAGTTTAATTTAAGTTACGTAATTTGGCCCTCCGAAAGCCGACATAACCCCTTTATACATATGTTTTATGATATTATAGTATTGATGTTCTTTTCAAGAATTGGATTACACAAAACCACTCTTAGCATCCAAAAGCTTATTTTGTAAAACGCCAAATGATACACCAAAAGATTTAAAACCATATGCGCTCATGAATGACAGACAGCATTATCAAACTCCTTCTGCTTTCAAATGTCTTTGGGAAACTACTATATTGATCATACTTATATCACAGATTTAAATATAACTACAGAGTACTAGTTAAAAAGCTACTAAACTCACTTATGAAAAAATGGATGTATCGTTTTTGTGGAGAAAATAAAACCTGGAATTTGTGACATTCCCTTCATAATTCGTCACAGGGACGTAAATATGCGGCTGGAGAAATCTGGTGCTTGTTACTTGGGTGTGGTGTAGCAGCAATTGTAAATGCGTATGTCCCTGTTTTTGAAATACGTGTAGATCTCGTCGGCACAGTATGATTGCAAAGGTAACATAACTGGCATAGTTGTGGAATTTAATTCAATCTTAAGATTACAACTTGAACTAATCATTTCGACGGCATCTTGTTCTTTGTTTCTATTAAGCTAGGACTCGAACCAGGAGAACGGAATTATCACTAGGTGAGTACAAGGGACAAACAGTTGGGCGAAGGAGCTGTTTAAATACTTTTATATATCTTTAAATACCTTTGAAATAATTTTATACTATTTCTTGTAATACAAGGTGATCAAAAGTATTCTTGGCGAACCTTGGATTGACGTTGATCACTGATACGGAAATAACTGCCTCAGGTGCTGGAAAAGCAATCAGAGTGGAAGTGTGAACATTGACCATGGCCAAAACAGGAACTTTGCGCATCCACCGCAGTCATAGCTAGAGAAGTGGTGAAGACAAGAGGAGGCGCCGAAGTAACTCTTTAGAGGTTGTCTGTTTCAAGACCAAGGTGGGCCTGGTTGCAGCCGAATCAAGTCACTCAATACATCAAACCTTTGGGAGTAATACTGTGAATGAAGGCACCACCACGCATCGGTTAAGGAAATTAAGGTCGAAAGATTTTTTTCCTGTATGATGAATCACGCCTGACGAGGATCTGAAGGCGGCCTTAGAGCAGAGGAGCAGGAAAACGTTTGTGAGCTCACCAAACGCTTCCATGTTTCTGATCAAATAGCTTCCCCAGGCTTCATCTGCACTGCACAGGGAAGGCGTACAAGTTGAGAAAGTGGGTACCCAATACGCTGTCGGGTGCCAACAAGGACCAAAGAGTGACAGGTTGTTTGTTCTGCCTTCTGGGCACTGCAACACATCCATATTATATAGAGTGCTCACCAGTTACGGAAGGTGGGTACTGTATGAGAGTCCCAAGAGTGCCAAAGGTTGGTTATCACTGCAGGAAGCTGGGTCTCACGCCACAAGAAGTCACCATTGGTCAATAACAAGACTAAACTGTTCCTTGCCGAAATTCCAGACCGCATTGGCGTGGGTGACCAGGGATACCACACAGGTACTTGGCTAGGAGACATCGTGTCATCCACCGTACTCTCCGGACCTTGCCCCAACAGATTATCACCTCTTTCATTCTCTGGACAACTACTTTTGTGGGAATCCTTCGCCAACGATCCAGACTTGGGGCAGGCAGTCATGGTCTTCTTTGCATCCAAGAACCCCATTTATACCACCAGGCCATTGCGCAGCTGTAGCAATGTTGGGAAAAGGTGCTGGATGTGGATTACTTTGAGGTCTAACGGTAGGTGACAACACACAGGGAATGGGAACAATTGCATTTTTAAAAAGCGGGTTTCAACATAGAATCAATCAAGACGGTTTCGGCGACTCTGAAGTATGCTAGCCAACAACTTTCCAACGACACCTCAACTACCTCTCCACATCTTGTGATTGCTGAAATTTATTTTTAGACAAAACGTACTAAGCTGGATTATAGTGCCCCGTTCTATACCTTTATTTCATCACGAGAACTAAAATATTAAAACTATTACGTTGAAACTCATATTACGTTTCGTGAAAATAAAAGAACTTCCTGTGGTGGGATTCGAACTCTCACCATTAAGTTTACATTTTTTTTTTTTTTGGAGTTAACCATTAACTAAATACGACATGATGCCAGTAGTAGAAAGTACACACAAAAGCACTGATAATGCTGCAAATTGAAACAGTGCATGTTGCTCATTTGAGTCATTTCTGTTATTGCAAATAGTTGCTTGATAATTAGTCTCATTAAAGTGTTGCGCCGATGTAAACATTAATTTTTATCAGGTATTGTCGTATATATATATATATATATATACTTTCTTTTTCTTGTTTTCTGCTTTCAAACTTCTAAGTAAGAGAGCTTAGGTTTAATCGGGCAGTTTTGTAGATTATGAAATATCTTAATTAATCCTGGATAAATCTAGGGTATAAGTTGATGCAACAATAAATTCACATTATGTTGGATTAATCCTCATCTAAAGGTCAAAAGTGTTTATGCAACTGAACATAACTCATGTCTTTACATCGTTTATTCATTTGCGTATTATTATAACCAGTCTTGGAAAGGACGCAAATTTTGATCCTCCGAGAAAGCTATAATTTTCGGAGGGTCCATTAACGTCCCCCCCCCCCCACGAACACACCAAATTTGAGAAATAAATAGCCTATTGTGTTGCACCCGTTTTGCACCGAAGTTTCGCGTTTTGCACTGAAATTTCGCGTTTTGCACCGCAATGGTTAAAAAGTTATAGGGCTAAGCTCTTCTATTTTGGGGGCAAAAGTTAGTCGTAGCTCTCCCTCAGTCAAATGTTTAGAAAACAGATAGTGTACCGGTCTGTGCTCGTTTTGCACCGCAACGATTAAAATGTTATAAGCTCTTCCTTTTGGGGGGGACAAGTTAGTGGTAGCGCCCCCTCAGTCATTTCTTTTTTCAAAAACCGATAGTGTACCATAATGTGGTCGTTTTGCACCGCAAAAGTAAAAAAAAGTTATAAGCTCTTAAATTTGTGGGGGGACAAGTTAATGGTAGCCCCCGACAGGAAAATTTCAAAATATCCATGAAATATATGTCCATGTGTAGGAGAATGTGGACACCCAGCAGATTCCATAACATGGATATTCTTCCTAAGACACACATTATAGACGTTAAAAGGATGATCAGAATTAGACCTACTTGTGAAACAGAACTTGCATTGCAGCGTGTTCAGCAAAATGTACACATTTTGTGAGCATGTCCTTTCAAATATACACAAACTTAGTTCGACAAATTTAATTCAATTGGATTATGATCTTTAAGTATCACAGGCTCAGGCTGAGATTGTGTATTGGAGAGAATATTATGATGCCGGAAAAAATCGTTTTTCTTTATGGAGTGATACAATTTTATTCTAGGTAGTCGGACAGGGCTTAGTTTGTTTATGCCTTGTTTACATTACTAACATTTTACCATGGTTAACGTTAACCCGAGTTCATTTTAGTAATGTAAACGGTAGTTACCGTTAACGCGGGTTTCAAATTTAACTAGCGTCAACTTACGACGCTTATCTTGTAACGTTAGATAGAAATGATTGTCTAAACGCAAGTTAGTTATTAGGCACGAATCACTTCGTGACTTTCTTTCTTTCTTTATCGAAATATATAGTATAATAGTGGTGCGTACTACTTTTAAAATATAAAAGAATGATGGCAGAACTAATCTACAAAATGTGACGCTACATTCAATTTATTTGTGTTCATTTTTTACAATTTAATCATCTCCCGTGTAACAAGCTGATTCTTTACTCAACCACGGAAACCTCAACCTGTTTCTTTACAGACAATGGTAGTACAAGCACGATAACCAAGTTAAGTTCGGTAGTCTAAACGCAAGTTAGTTTTACCCGTAAGTTTCACCATCGTAAAATACTAGTAATCTAAACAAGCCATTAGGGACCATCTCGGCATTATCCTGATATAACTGAGGAAAACTCTTGAAAAACTTCAGTCAGGATGGACAGCCACTGATATCGAACATAGGACCTTCCGATTAAGTTCCCATACGCTTTGATGTAGCTTAAACGAACTAAATTGGTACCGAGATGAAAAGATTGAGTGGGGATGACGAGCATGTGCCTCAGGTGCCGGTCCGGCACGTATCTACAAATTATTTTCGGTAGAAGTCCAATGGATTCCAGGAATAAAAGGAGTGTCTGACTGTGGAATGTATATTAAATATATACATAACCACACCTAAGATTGTACTAAATCAGCATCAAGCTCTGAATTTTGGGGGGATGTATCTACCCCTTAAATACGTCCCTGGCGCCGAATGATGAGTAGGGTAAAGTCAAAATTGATGTGTTTTACGAGAAAATGATTATCGAATAATACATAAAGGAATAATAGAACGATAGCAATAAATGATGCCACCATACACTAGTAAAGGAATGCTGGATTACGAGGTAGATGACAAGATAACGGTTCGAATCCCACCGCAGACGGTTGGAGATATTACACACTACACGTGATGAGAAGCGAAGCTTTCAATCAACATAGATAATATGTATGTATACTCTGTGAGAAGTAGCCAGGAACTGACGTAACGTGCAAGAAAACCTACATAATTTTAATGTTCATGTTCAGATGGACATCCGTTGGAATACATGTGAACGCCTTTGTTAGCCCACTTGAATGTCCATGGGACGTACGTATCATATGGAACGGACATTGTAGGTGACGTTTCTGATCCTACAGAAAAAGAGGAGAAATGAAACTATTAGACTTCCTTGGCACATAATCCTTTATGGTACGATAAATCGTAGTGTTAGCAAAAATGCCACCGTGTCAAAGCAAAAATGCTGTAATTGGGCAACTTCTGCAACCGGGTCACTTTTAGTGACCCAGCCTGACCTGAACGTAGGAGACCCGGTCCGAAGCTTGACCCGGAGACCCAATTAACCCGGTATGGGTACTTAATGAACTGAAAATTTTCGGCTTCGATTTGTCGTGCTTTGGGGATAACACCTCTGATCTCCGTGACCCCGGAAAGAAAACACTCTTCAAACGCAAGGAAATAGTTAAAATTTCTGCTTTGTGTTCCTTCTCACCGGGTCGAAATCAGGTCACCGGTTCAGGCCGGGTTACAAGCACAGACCCGGTGATTCGGTCCAAAATGTAACCCAATTTACTTGGTGACCCGTTTCAGCTCTGATGGGAAGATGCTATATTATTATTCCATAATGATTTGGATGGAAAATAATTATGCTAACAAAGAAATGTTATGATTTATCGTATCATAAATGCTTCCATGTCAAGCGTACTTTAGTTTGAAGAGACGCCCCCCCGCTCGCCAACAACATTTGGATTTTGACTGACGACTACTTCTTTCCAGGGAGAAAAGGGGAGAAAATCCCTGCCAACTCGTCCGTTTTCCCTAGTACCTTAACCCTTTCTTTGAAGAGACGGCAAGTCAGTGTATTTACGTCCACTATCCAATACGTGGGGGTATAATTTGGCATTAATTTACCCCCAGCTCTATCCCTTTCAGTGACAAATACCATTCTTCTTCTTTCCCTTTCCTTTGTTGAAGGATTGCTTAAGTGAGAAGTGTTTCCAACCCCTGAAGATGCAGTCCCAGCTTACGGAGAGGAACTTGGAACAACGTAAGAAACTAAGAGATGCAAAAGCTTTAGATATGGTTTACGAGGATGGGGGCTCAAATATTTCGGTGTTGACCCAGCATCGTGAGGACAATTGGGGAGCTGCTGTGAATAAAAGACAGTGGCGATCACAGTGAGAGCTTCGGCTCTCCTCTCCCAACCCGTCTGGTCAGCGTGGGAGCAGTAGACCAACTCCTTCCTTCTGGGAGAGGCCTCATCTACTAGTGGATTGAATATGGCTGTGATTTATTATATATATATATATATATATATATATATATATATATATATATATATATAATACACGTACAAAAAGTTGTGAAATCCGAGCAAAAATACCAAAGTGTAAAAAGGTCAGCCAAATCCGTCAACTCTACAGTCATGAAAAAAAAGGCCTCGCCTCCCGTAACATGATTCATCGCCAGTAGCAGTTCGTAAAGGCATTGACTGATTGGAAGGTGAAGCGAGGACTGTAGGAAATTGTGCGACACGAACGCCATCTAATGAACTCTGGAATGTAAGCGTATTGGACAATATTGTAATATGCGGTTAGAGCATTTACTGTTTTCGTAGCGCTTAGACTGTGTGTAGGTGTTAGCTGACAGCAAGCAGTTTTGAAACGCTATTTTTCGTTAATATATTAGTTGTTAGAAGGTTTAGATTCGTGTTAATAATCTAAATAGTTAATATAACAGGCAAATCATACTGATTAAGCAAGTGGATACCCCACATATTGTCGACTACATCCAACAAGGAATAACAAATGACAGCCTGTTTGTCCTTGCACATTCAGCATCTAATCATATCCATATTTGATCGCTTGCTCACTGTTGACGAGAAGTATATCATCTGACACTCCCAAGCGTACCGATTATTATGTGACTGTTCTTCACACCTTAAGACCACCTCTGCTCTCTGTATAATGGACTTGTCGCTAAGCGGTGCATTACAAACTCCTTCCACTTGAGTAGACCATCACTGCTCACAGCAGTTGCAAAGAGTGCACCATGCATTGTTGCAGAAGGAGCTGACATTAATGAAACGCAAGGGTTTAATATTGCTCAGAATTTCAGCGGAAATATGGAATCTTTCTGAAACTTCATTACACGTTAGACCATGATGCCTGCTTTCAGGGTCTAGTCATCCAACATGTGGTCGTCCACGAGCTTCATCAACAAAACTTAAATGCGGCGATTTGATGTGGCAGTTGACAGATTCACATTCAAGTTATACAACAAGCACACCCGAACAAGCTGCTTCGATACTTAATTCTGTACACTGGACGCTCTATGACTGCTGTGTTTGAGTACCGTGCCTGTATTACTGAAGGTCGATGCTTAGACTAACTTCCGATCACTTGCTTCATTTCACAGACACGTGCTTCATTTAATTTTTGTGAGCACTTGATAAATGAGACATCAAAAACTTATTTGGTTATCTTGAATCACATATAGTTTATTTTAAGATGCCAACGGATATATTTGGATGCCCGCGATATAAGTAGCAGAAGATCGTTATCTTATGTTCCTACAAATATTAATGAAAATCAATTAACAATACTGGATCAAAGGATTAAAGTAATAAATGGTGAAATCAATGCACTACGAAATACATTATCTTCAAATATTGAAACAGAAATCACAGAAGCTCAGCAGCATATACTTGATTTACTTCAAAAGATTGATAATGAGTTGAAGAGTGTTATTCTTAAGTATTGTAAATAAAAATGATTTGACTGAAGTTCAAAATATAACATGATTCAAAATGAAGTACAACTAACGAAGATTCAATTTATTTCAAACACTACTGAACAAAATGTATTTAATAGCTTGAATACGAAGCTTACGCAGCTACAAAACACATTTAATAAACTTCAAACAGATGTGAACACGTTAGAAAATGCATTTCAAAACAATCTTTCCGAAAAAGATCTTCAAAGAATGCAAGAAGTTATTTCCAACTACAAACTGAACTTAAAACTGTTTATAGTCATGTATCGGAAATTAGTAGAAAGCTTGGTGAGTTTGAAGCAATCATAAAGTACATATCAGAGCTTACAAATATTCAAATTGAACTAAAGAACTTACAGAGCATTGTGAGTTAACTACTTTACAGGAAACACTCGCAAAGTTAAATAAGAAGTTAGAAAGCTTTAATCTTCATACAGATTTAATCAATCTTCAACATGTTGTGAGGACTGTTCAAAGTGATTTAATAGAAATGCAAAGGAACGCACCGAAGCAAACTGATATCGTGAGTATACGTAAGTATATAAATAAATTAGCTACAAATCAAAATCTAAATGAAATTTAAAAAATCAAAATTAAGTGCTCTTCAATAAACTTTTAACACACAACTTCGCAATAAGTAGAAACAATAAAAAAAGGCAATAAGTAATATCCAAACTGTAATTAAAACAACAGAAAACCTCCCTGAAGTGAAAAGACAATATTAATGTTCATTTGCAAAACCTTGAAATCAGAATATCACTCCTTCCAACGTTAGAAGATCTTTGCGGTATACAAGAAGTGTTGACGAGTATTAAAAATGAAGTTAAAGAAGCGATACAAGAACATTCAAAATTAATTTCTGTTCAGTGTGTTAATGAAATAGTTAGTGGGTTAAAGGATATGTTGAAAGGTTTAGAGGATACTACACTTACACCCTCACTGCTGATATTCAGAAACAGATTAGTGATCTAGAAACAAAATATTCTTCTGTGACTAATACTCTTAATAACTTATCCAAAAAGTATGCTGACGTTAATAACTTCCGTAATGTACAAGCATCAATAGCTCTAATGCCCACAGTGACTCAGCTTTGTTAAGTGCAAGATAGTATTAAAAACTGTATAGCCATAACATACTTTAATTCTAATAACGATAAGATTAAGACTGATATTATAGCAAAGTTAAAAGACCTGGAAGATACATTAAAAGAAATGTGTGTATGGCTATATATGCTAAATTAACGAATTGTTAACGTCAATACATAATTTACGTAGTGTTAATTTCTTTAAAATATATTCCATAACTAATAAGGAACGTGACTTTACACGTGGCAATGTTAGTGGTAAGGTATATCTCTTTGATGTGAACACACCCTATTTCGAAATGCCTTATCTGGGAAAGCTGAAGCTTATAGGTTTTCATTAGATTAAGAAGAATAAAGAGTTCCCTATTGTTGATACATATTCAGCGAGCGGTGGACAAAAGTATGGCAAGCTATCATTAGGTATACATGAAGGTAGTCGAGTTCCAGATGCACCATCAGATGATCAAACTGTGCTTTATGATTTTAATGTTGTGGACGGCGATGTGCTTGTAGTTCGATCGGATATATTTTCTCCCGCTGAGTACCATTTTTGTATTAATATTATCTTTATTGCTCAATTGATTTCACTATCTTAAATAGTTAGAATGAATAGTAGATTACAAATTGTAGAAGTACACAACCACGCGAGACAAAACTATAAACGAATACCTGTTGTAACAAAGGGCATACATGATTTATAGCAAGCAGACTTGGTTGAAATGAACTCTCGGAACTTAAAAGGCTTGGTCAAATTAAATAGGTGCTATTCTTATCTTCTAAGCACTGTTGACACTTTTAGTAAGCTGTAGAGTTAAAAATAAAACAGGGAATGAAGTTACTCGCGCGTTTGATTCAATACTCAAAGCAACTCAACAAGCACCAAAGAACTTACAAACAGATCACGGTAGCGAGTTCTATAATAGAGTTTATTAACTTAATAATGAAGCAAAGAGGTTCTACAAATTTCTTCATACAGTGATAAGAAGGCTAGTATTGTTGAACGTTTTAATAGAACATTACGTAATTTGATGTGGATGCAGTTCATACTGCAAGGTAATTACATATGGAACAATATATTAAAAACACTGATGAAGACATAATAATAAAATGTATCGAACAATCAAAATGAAGCCAATTGATGCCGTGCAAAAAGAAAACGAACATAAATTAATATTAACAGTCTATAGCAAGAAGTATACATAACATCCAAGGCGTAATATAGAGTAGAATACTATGTTCGAATACGTAAGTTTAAAAATAAGTATAAAAAGAAGCTGCACTCGCAATTGGAGCACATAAATATTTGAAATAGCTACTGTATTTAAGACTGATCTCTAGGGTGGTCCTTAAAAATAATTTATGAAATGTTAAACTCTTACCTCTTCATTTTATTCTCTGTGATGAAAACTGTCTACACGCAAAATTTAAGTAAGATTGGAAAAGTTTAAACCGTGCTGCATCGACCTTGAAATTTATCATTATTGTCCAATATTACGCATAGGTGAAATAAGACGAAAATGAGCTACCTACTGTAAAATGGAATATATTGTTATTGTGGTATTTATTTGCAGTTATAAAAAAATTCAATAATGTGTAATATGTATTCACTATTCAAGTATTCAGTATTCACTTCAGTCTATTCACTATAATGACTGTATTGCTCAGTGTTCAATGTTCATTCTTTATCAAGCAACTCCAGTCGAGGCTTCTTCGCGTCCGGAAACTTGCAGCACGTACTGTTTTTGCTCTTCACCATTTGTAAATATGGAGTTGAACTCTTGCATCAACGCAACTCTTCGTTCAGCGAAGTCGTTGACAACTTTTAACTTTCGTACGACCTCCCTACAAGCATTATGGTCAGCTCTGCCTTCCCATTCTTCCGGGTCGAATGCAAGAAAATCGCTTGGAATCCCAAAAATTTCGAAAAAGCGACGAGATGCTTTTGTAACAAAGTTAGCGACCGTCTTTTCGCCAAATTTTTGTAATTCTTGTTCAACGTTGATCCTCTTCAACACATACCCTGAGCTCTCATTCTCTGATAATGCTAGAACCATCTATTTACAGTATGTTCATTATGTAGCATGTATTAGTTCAAAGTTTGACTTTTGTTTAATGCATTTTTATTTTCTATTAAAACTTTTAGAACGAAAAAGAGAGAAAAAGGAACCGCGTATAAGAATTCTTTTGTTGGATTTGAATGCCTCTGCGACCTAACGTAATTTTGGTGAAGCTTTTGCTGCATCTGATCGCATCATTTTCGTTTGCAGGCGCAGCGTACATGGCGACTTGTTCAGTGGGTGTCTGAGATTTATAAGATCTAGGTCATCTTTCCCCTTATGCTACCATGAGGAACATTTTATGCTTAGGTGTAATTTTTTCAAACGACGGTCATTTTTTGTGGGGCTATCAGAGATTGTATCAGTCTTTCTATTGACATTGGTTTTCTTTGCTGAAGGCTTTGGAACAGGTTTTGTTGTCTTCTTGGAACATGTTTAAAGGTTTTGACAAATATCTTCTCTACTTTCTTTTCTCCCTTTTTGCTCTGTTCGTTTTTGTGAAGAATGTATCGTTTACCTGTAGTAGAAATGGGTGATATACTATGATGTACGAGAAATCCATGTTAAATTGGAATAATGGTGACATTCCACAGTGGCTAAGACCCTACTGAAGCGTACATATGGTGGTGTCATTAATATTCATTACGCTAATAACCTGTCAGTATTCAAAGGCCGTCTCGGGTGGAAGGAAAGAGTTATTCGGTGAATTATAAGGCTCAGGTGACATGTGATCGCTAGTAACAGAATAGAACAAAGCAACGGGTTTCATGAAAGGTTTAGATGCGAAGCCATGAACCATTAACAAGTCGGGCATGACACATCCGAGAAGTGATGTGAGGAAATCAAAACAGCTGTGACTAGGAACGTCACAGAAGCTGAAAAGCAGAGGAGAAAGGCAGGATGTGAAATTAGGTCACGCAAGCTCGTGGGATGCATATATATAAACGTATCCGTGAGAAGACGGGGAATTAGTGAATGCTTAAGAGAAAAAAGGAAGCCGAAATGTAATTAATCTTTTGAGCCGGCATCCTCTGTTAATAAAATGTAGGTAATACGGATAAAGGTACGAAGAAAGATATATTCAAAGAGGAACACGGTCCTTAAGAATGTCAGAAGAAAGGAAAGTTTAAAAAAACATGTGATAAGTAGTGCATGCGTGAAAAATCGTACATTGGTCTTGCCATAGGTCGGGGATTTCCGCATAATCTCGTTCTACCTTGAGGATGATAGTTGCTTGCTTGCAATGAAAAAGCTGTCATGTATATATGTGAGTTGCATCACAGTCCCCGTAGGCGTGTCGCTATGCGTTGTTGAACATTATATCATATGTAACCCCGTCCCGGCATCGAACCTGGGACCTTTTTGGTGGAGAAAATCCCTACCGCGGGGACACCTAGAACTGCACATAGGAAAGAACAATGGGGAATATTTGTAATGAGTGGGTGCACAACACCTGTTGGCTTTGCTGAAATCACGATTGAGTGTTTCCTGCAGTATAGTTTAAGCATATGCCACAATAATGTTTTCTCAAATGGAATATAATTGTTGTATAGTTTAACTTCCATATAAATCGCACGCTACCCTGCCACAAATAACGACGATAGTGGTCCTAAGGCCGGGGCAGTTTTACTCATATGGTTGTGAATGACTGTAAAACAATGAAACGCTGCAACTATCAAAAAAATATTGTAGTGTATAAAACCGCTTGATGGGTCGGGAACCTGTGGGTAAATTGTGGACAATCCCTGAATACGCTAGTTTCCTTTGTGAATATTGTACCAACGGTCAGACGGAGATATTCAATGTCAATTGCATAGGAAGGCGGAGCACAGTCAACAGGCCACAAGAATGATTATAACGCGATCTGTATTGGCCACTGGCGACAAATGAAATCCCTGCCAAACATCTGTACAAGTTGACAATTGAACATGAGCGTATTTTCATTACGTACTAGCCAAGTTCAAAAAATAAAGCGCGAATATAGCTGAAATTAAGAATAGGCTGTCTTGAACGTACGAAAACAGTACCATCCTCCAAGATAAAAAAAGTGCCACCATACCCGCCGTAAAATCAAACGAGAAAACGAAATGTGAACATCAATATATCTTCAATGTTTACGAACCTAGTATACAAATGCAAAACGAGAATGTATATAGAAATAAAAAAATGTTTCCTAATGTAATACGGGCTTATCCCGCCTGCAGGATAAATTTGTCCAATGTGGGAATGTAGATGAGACATATACGTTAATAACTACGAGTAGCATGCGGGGGTACTGGTATTGTGCTTTTGCTGCAGGTTTAAGTGTAAGCAAAGGATCTCTGTACACCGCAAACGTGGAAAATCACAGCCAACGTATTGACAAGGCAATTTATTACAGTTGACACTACATTAGCATGCCTGTCTTGAGAATGTCAAATCTGAATTAAGAATAAAACGATCCAACCTGAATATAATATTATTATAACGTACGAATAATATTTAATCTGTAGGTTAACAAGTGTGCTTCCAACCGTAGTGCAATGTCAATAGTTTTATGCATCCGTAATAAAGCTATGGCAGCATTGGCTTGTTCAAAGCCATAACTGATTAGTCAAAATACCCCAACTGAGTATGTAATAGAATAAATAATCGAACACGCTAATAGCTAGCAATACAGGAAAGACAGCCAACGGTCTGACCATTGTCATGTTAAAATATTCGAAATAAATGCCAGAAATAACTGTAGCACACAAACAGACCAGTAGAGTATTTTTGTACCACGTATATGGATAGTGAATAGTCGAATTGACAAACAGATACGGATTTAAACCTGGTCATTTGGATTGGACTGGTCATCGGTGAAACAAACAAGCACAGATGTGCACCTAGCTTCCAGAACTTAATCGTGCATATAGATTGGTAATTGGTCGAACAGGGAAACGAATACAGCTTTTGTAACGTGAGTACAAAAGAGCAAAGATAGGGTTTCTATCCTATATAAGGCGACGACATTTCCAACATTAGTTTAGGATAAAAAGTAAGACACCTAGTGGCGCTAATAAACATGGTTCGATGACGCAACCATCCCAAACGTCAGCTATGAATACAAAGTACAAGAATTACAGGTATGGAAAAGATTTACACCACGCAGCCGATATGGGCGTCCTGGATGGAGCAGACGTTCGCTATTGATTAATTTTTACCGTAATCTCATTGGTTAACAATAATTGGTAATTGCTATAAAGCAACGTCGGCGCCAGGCAGTGAACCCAGTTTTCAAGAATGATGACGGCTTGTACCTGTTCAACTGCACACGTGAGTGCAAATTGCATATTGCAGGCTATTGACCAATAGACGCCCTCCTTTTCGGTCGCTTGTATCTACTGTTATGCAGGTATTCCTGTGGAAGATGATGAGGGACATGCTTGCACCAACCTTTCAGCAGATGACGTATGAGATGAAGTTTTGGAGACGGTGCCGTTTTTTGATACTTACCATTCACTCTACACTATTCTTGTTGAAATGCATCCGGAGCAGGACATCACCGTAGTACGCTTTATACGTACCTATACGGAGATGATTGCTAACGACGATGATGTACAGACAATCTACGATGTGCTGTGGACAAAGGACTATCAACATGGCGCTTCACTTTCGACTTTGGAACAGTATTAAAAATGAAACACAATGATGGGAGAGAAAAAAGATCTTTATTTTATAACAAATACAGTGCTTGACGTACAATTGACAAGATGCTAGTGGCAACCACTTACAAGATAATATACGTGACAACATCAGGATATATCAGTCGAGAATGCATCGAAAATAAAGCAAAACCCTGTTCCGTAACAAACAGGATACAAAGTTCAGATAAACCAATTAGTGTAGTATCTCCCCCAATACAACGTTAGGTGATAGATTGCCACATGATACCCATAACATGCAAAGTCTAATGTCTTGTAAACATAATACAGTTGGTTATGGTAATTACGTATAACCATAGGTAGAACGAATGTTTTCTCATTTGAAGGAAATAAAATGTGTTGCTACAGATAGCGAACGTATCACTAATTACAGTATGCACACATTAGGAAATCGTGAGGTTGTATATAAACTAGGCTACAAATGAAGTGTCCATCCGTAAAGAACACTTAGTGTCATTGAATACACTCCGAAGAATACACAGGTATCACGCTGGTTTGTAAAGTACTGAGATTAGGTGAAACTGTACACATGTCATTCCTGTGCTCTGATAAAGTAATGGTCATGAGTCGTTTACTATGGTTCAAGCACCACCACCTATGTAAAATGTTAAATGTATATAATAAATAAGTATTCCAATAAAAAAGACATGCATGTGTTTACTTCCATGTTTTCTTAACTTCGATATCCACAAGGAACTGTCATATATTGTTTTCTCTCAATAGGATTTAATTTGCGGCCTTTGTGTTGTTGCACAACATGGCGTTTCCCCTGAGATTTACAAATGACACGAAAGTCAAGCATTTCGCAGGATACGATTAGGTGTAATGATTTGTTTACCTTTATACGTACCCCTCCCCACCTTAAACATATCCTTAAATGTAATTTTCTTTCGTGTACGTTGATTCAGGGTAACTACGAATTTTTATCACATGGTTCAATTGCCCCGTCCATACTTCCTTTATTTCGTAACAGTAATGTTTAGGGCCCCTAGAAGTAAATCGACGCATTTCACAACCTGCAGGCATTTCATCTTTTAGCTGACCTAGATAATCACCCAGCGGGAACAATGGAGGTTCAATACGACGTCGAACGTAGATAATACTATCGGTATCACAATACAGGAGACGGGCTATACCGACAGTACTCATTGCCTCATACAGTCGTAGGCGTGCCCATGAGGAAAAAAAGCTGCAAGCATGACATTGCTGAAAGCCTAAGGGGTATTGCGCGATTCCAAATCCCGATAGGTAACAAAAAGTTTACTCCCTATTATATTTACATGTTGAATTTCCAGATGAAGAGTATAGATGATTTCATTAAACTCCTGAGTTGTTGTAACAACCTTGGTTTTTGGAAGATGACACCTATGGGACCACTTGCCAAGCAGGGAGTTTAAATATATTTTTGCAATGAATCGAAGACCCTCGTTTCATACTCTATCATACTCTATGTGAATTCCCTCATGATTAAAATAATCCTGAATATACTGTTGTCGATTTTCCTCACCTTGGCAATTCCCAGGAAATCCAGAGGCCTCCTGCTTCATCTTAAGGAAGGTTCCTACATACCCCTTGAACAAGTCCACTGACATTTCCGATTCCCAAATTTCGTACGTGACAATACCATAACTTGCATTTAATGCAGCATGGAGCTTGGGCCTGCAAAAAATACCTTTGATAGCTCGTTCTTTGTTTGTATGAGAACATTACTCTGTATGGAACGTCTCCATACACGTTCTACACAAAACAAACAGTAGTTTGTTGTGGGCATTGTATGGTAATATGGAAATGGCCAGATCTGCTGGAGGGAGGTCTTTACAAAAGACTAACCCGTGAACCTGACTGGGATCAGGCATGTCCGTGCCTTTATGCACTGTTACGGGTCCAGCCGAAAGTGGACGAGTAGCCATGACGACGAGAGTTAAATTCATTGAATTCTATTACTTCCGATTCACTGAATTCGTAAAGGCTTTGAAAGCATTCGGTTCGTCCGCCCTTAAAGGCATCCTTCGGACATAAGGGTTCTTCAATATCTGAACAATGATCGCAAAGAAAGGCTTGAATATTCTCTGATGTCTTTACCTGTTTGCCCCACTGACATTCACACAGACAACATTTACGTTAAATGTTCGGCGCAGAAACTCCAACCTTGCCATAGTGTCGGCATATCGACTATTCAGACTATCCCCTTGTTTACCGATAGGAAAACATATCTGAGCTGTGTAAAACAATGGTGGCCATGGTAGTAACAATCATAATACTCATATGCAGTACAACTATGCTTATCATATTAATCCGCTTTAAACTGTTTAAATTGAGCTCCACCACCGCGTTCATAGCTTTGTAACCTGACTTTATGTGTATATTCTATATATCTAAGCCACAGTTTTGCTTGCTTGCTTTGATTAGTACCATGATGAAACCCTAATGGAGGTATGAAAGGGATGGTATTTTCCTTAAGATACTGGGTTCGATAATACATCATAGCGCCTGCAGCTATAGTACACGTATACAAAAAACATTGCAAACCACGCGTTGTACGTTCAGTACGTGAATTGGAAAACTGAATAAGAGCTAATGTGAGGATACGTACGTCATGCTGGCAATAAGTCAACAGTTCACTCTGAAAGTCGAATGGTTTTTTCCCGTTGACACATTGCTTATGCCATAGTATAATAGCATCGCCATCTTTGTCCGATTTACTTCCTGGATCGTAATAATCCAGGTCTGGATAAAATCCAACATAATTCTGATTCCTCGCGATATTGAATAGGTGTGGAAAGTCTCCCTTCCTCAGAGATTCGTCCAGCCCTAACGTTTCGGGAGATCTGCTAATCGAACCCCCATAAACAGGAACGTATCTCTGAATATGCTTATTGTTAACTGCATAATTTAGTGGCCACTAGTAAGTATTTCAGGTACTAATTGCTGATGTTCCAATATTTCACGGACAACAAATAAATTTTCGAAGCCATGTGCATTATGTGCCAACGCAACCACTTTTGTGAACTTCGGACCCTGCTCTAACATGTGTAATAAATGGGTCCATAATATAAAATGTAAAGTCACGAGAGCCATCAGCATTACCGCAAACTTTACATTTATAGGTATTGTCATGAATATCTTTGCATTGATGACATCGATGTGATACGCAAATTAAATTAGGCACCAATTTATCCTCACACTTGTCATTCGCAGCTAGGCGCATTGTCTCAATGTCGTAGACAAGATACATAAAATCTTCCACATGCTTAGGACGTTCAGGTTTAACATAACAAATATGGCTCTCATTTACATATGCTGAACACCTTTTACAAAAATGTTCACCACAAACATGCTTCCCCTTTCCGTCAATCAAGCTTTACGCCACACTGCGCGCATACCTGAACATGATAACATGAACATGTGCTCGTAATTGGAAAGGTATGTATACAGGCTTTCCTACAGTGCACTGGCAGCTCTCGAGCCTACCAGGTGTATGCATAAGTAGTTTCCGGTTGACCTAAGAGATGGCGCCAGCGAAATGTACGCAGCGTATTCATTTAACACATACGTCATTTTGTTCGCCTGACAAACTACAAACACACACAACTTGACTCCGTCAAACACTAGCGCCTTTGTTTTATCGTTCAGTGAACATGTCGAAGTTTGTGCGTGAAAAAGAACATTTGCGGCACGTATTGCTTTTCTTATTCAATCAAAAGAAAAAGGCTGTTGAAAGCCATCGTGTGCTGGTAGAAACATATGGTGAACACGCTCCATCGATTAGAACATGTGAGACATGGTTTCGACAATTTAAAGTGGAGATTTCAATGTGAAAGAGAGTGTGCGCTCTGGTAGACCACAAAAGTGCGAAAACGAGCAATTGCAGGTGTTATTGGAGGATGACCCAACTCAAACTCAACAGCAATTGGCAAAAACATTAAATGTGTCACAAGAAACAATCAGCAGACGTTTACGAGCAATGGGGAAGATCAATAAACTGGGTAAGTGGGTACCACACGATTTGAATGAACGTCAAATGGAAAATCGCAAAGTCTCTTGTGAAATGCTGCTTCAACGCCACGAAAGAAAATCCTTTTTGTATCGAATTGTGAAGGGTGACGAAAAATGGATTTATTTTAAAAACCCGAAAAGGAAAAAATCGTGGTTTTCACCTGGCGAAGCCGGTCCTTCAACACCAAGGCCAAATCTCTTCGGCAAGACCATGCTTTGTGTCTGGTGGGACCAGAGCGGTATTGTGTATTATGAACTCTTGAAGCCCGGTCAAACCGTTAATGCACAACGCTATCGCCAACAAATGATTAATTTAAATCACGCATTGATCGAAAGATGACCGGAATGGGCCCGAAGACATGCCAAAGTGGTTGTCACGACAATGCGCCGTCTCACACAGCAAAACCAGTGAAAGACACCTTGAAATCGCTTGGATGGGTCATCCTTCCGCACCCGCTGTACTCCCCAGACCTGGCGCCATCTGACTATCACCTCCTCGCATCAATGGGGCAGGCGCTCGCAGAGCAGCACTTCGGCAATTTCGAAGACGTTGGAAAATGGCTCGACAAATGGTTTGCCGCAAAAGACAAGCAGTTTTTGTGGCATGGTATGCATCAATTACCTGCAAGATGGGCGAAATGTGTAGAAGCCGATGGCCAATATTTTGAATAAAACAATATTAGTTTCCCTTGAAAATTGCGTGTTTTCTTTACCAAAAACACCGGCAAAAACTTGTGCATACACCTGGAAAATCCCACTTTGCAGCATGGATCGACATCGCGTAGTAATTTATCCATGGCAAATTGAAACAGATTTGTTACAAACGCCTCAGGATCAAGAATAGTGGTTACAATAAGTCGAATTGTTATTTCACCACCTCGAAGAGGGAAATTCGGGTAAGTCTTGGGCTTTTCGAAAATAATCTCAAATTGGGAGTCACGTCCAGCTCCGTACATTATACACTTAGAACGATCTTGCATCCACTGTATCAAATCCATATTCGTAGCACTATGTTGAACATGATGACACACATAAAGATCACTAGTATCGAGTTCCAGAACACTACACACATTATCACTAACTTGTCATCCTAACCACAACCACCAATCGAACAGGGAGCGAACGCAAAGAATTCTCGGGCTTCCTGTGAAATGAAACCATCGTGGTCCGGTATCAGCTCGATATAGTAACTCCAGGCCAGTTCCTCACTTTCCACACTTCCGAAGAATCCGTAATACCCCAGACCGAAAATGTCCTGGGCACTTCCATAACATTGTAAGACGGCTTCTTCGTCGTTCCAGAAATAATACAAGAGATAATGCAGCAACATATCGAGATCAGATTAGTCGGCTTGGAATCTTCCCATTTTATAGTAGCACAGGGATCTCCAGCATTCAAAAACAGTTTCGGGAACATTATACCCTTGCATTTCCTGCGTGGCAAGCAAAATAGCGATTGGATTTTCCATGACTTCAAACGAACAGCAATGTAATGTCTCGAGTACCTGGACAATAATTCGTACTGATTTTACACAATGATCGAGCGGAATTTTCCACTTGACAATGTACGTACAGACAGAATCACTAGCACGCTGGGCGACAGATATATGACAGGAGCGCGAACGCGAACGAAAGCTATCTTATACAGATTTTATGTAAATGGAACATGCACGCTGGTGGGCTCTGGCGTTGATTGAACAAACTAATGATATATGGCTAGCAGGTATCAACAATAATTCCTAGTACAATTCACAAACAAGTACCTTTAGAATCATCAAACCCGGAACATAATGTAGCATTAAATAGATGGATAGGGGGAAACAGCGCAAGACACTTTTGTCACAAATAGCTTTAGGATATGATTATATAGACACATGCTTTCATACATTACAATCTTTCCCCACCTTTATATATATATATATATATATATATATATATATGTGTGTGTGTGTGTGTGTGTGTGTGTGTGTGTGTACAAAAATAAATGCGTATTTTTGTCCTCTCATCACGCCAAAACCGCTTGACCGATTGCAACGACTGTTCACACATGATCAGATAATGGTCCCGTTTGGGATGCTATCATATTTCTTAACCGGAAGTGATTGGGTCGCGAACTAATTAATAAATGCAGTAATGTCATTGCATTGTTGATAATGCAATAAATACATTGTTTCAATTGTTAAGTTAAAACAGTAGTAGTAGTAGTAGCAGTAATAGTAGTGGTAGAAATAGTAGTAATAGAAGTAGAAATAGATGAAATAGTAGTATTAGCAGTGGTCATAGTAGTAGTAGTAGTAGTAGTATTAATAATAGTATAAGTAGTAGTAGTTGTGGTGGTAGTAGTAGCAGCAGCAGTATTAGTAGTAGTAGGAGAGTAGTTTAAATTAGTACATATGCCCTGTTCGGCCCGACAGCATGTGTGTCCGGCCCGATTTGCTGCAATTTTCTCATCTACATGTGAGAAAGTTTTGAAGCCAACCCACGTCACGGCAAGAAACTGATTAATTATGGAATAAACATAGAAGATGGGAATTTCGTTCCGAGGGGGAAAGGAGGAATTTGAATAATTTTGAGCGTTTGATAGGACAAACTTGCATTAAATACTTCATGACGTAGATTTAAAAAAGAAAAGAAATTGAAATTGAAATCTATTATGGTATTCAATGTATGATGAATGCAACAGACTACTACGTTGACCGTTAATTCAAATGTTAAAAAAGGGTCACGCTTTTGATCTTTATAGGCGGTGAAACAAACTGATATTATTGGTACTCTTTATTTCGAGAACTTGTGTTAACATTGCATATTGGAATTTAGCTACTAATACTAGATGCGCGTGTCAAGAGTTAGGGCTCATTTTCATGAAACCTTGCGTTGCCTTGAAGAATGTTAATACCCAATTTGGTGTGAATATTTTGAACGGTACAAAAACGTATTTGAGCTTAAAAGGGGACCACCTCGTGGAATACAATTTGTATCCATCAAGTTTTGTAGAGTAATTAAGGACGTACTCGGTGAAGTATTATTCCCCACCTCCCTCTGTTCTCTGCAATCCCAGCTAGGATTGTTACGAGTTTCAAAGCGCTCGGAAATCGCTAACCGGTAACTGGTTGATGTAGTGATTAGCGTGTCGACTTCGATACCCGCACACCATAATTTTCGAAAGTTTTTTTAACAACAGAACTTTTTTTAAAACTTTTTGCTTTCTGTTCATAAAGAATTGCTCCACGCTAGGTTAGAAAAGTCAGAATAGATTACACACACACACACACACATATATATATATATATATATATAATTCACAGCCACATTCAATCCACTACTGGATTAGGCCTCTCCCGGAGGGAGGAGGTGGTCTACTGCTCCCACGCTGACCAGACGTGTTGGGAGAGGAGAGCCGAAGCTCTCAACTGTGATCGCTACTGCTTTATTCAGGTAGCTCCCCACTTGGCCTCACGACGCTGGGTGGACGCTGCACAGGCAACACCATCTGGAGTACTACAACGGTCACCCCTCCAAGCACTGACCAGACCCAGAGCTGCTTGACTTCGGTGATCTTACGGGAACCGGTAGACCAGCTCGGCTAGGGCGTTGCCACATACATTTATATATATATATATATATATATATATATATATATATATATATATGGAAGAAGGCCTCCAATGTAGTACATTTGTCGTCCATCTTCCATGTGTTCGTCTAGCTATGTGACCGGCTCATTTCCACTTCATTTTCTTCGCAGTCTTAATTACATCCTCTACCTTTATTTGTGCGCGATAATCATTCATTTGTCTTCCTGTCCCTCCTGGTTATTCCTAGCATGCATTTCTCCATTGCTCTTTATGTGACTTAATTTTTTAGTCGTTTGCGCATCAATGTCCAAGTTTCACATCCATACATCATGTAGTAGAAATAGTAGTAGTATTAACACTAGTAGTAGTAATAGTAGTAGTTTAGCAGTATTACTATTATTATTAGTACTATCAGTAGTCATAGTAGTAGTAGTAGCAGCAGTAGTAATAGTAGAAATAGTAACATTAGTAGTAGTAATAGTAGAAATACTAGTATTAGCAGTGGTTATAATAGTAGTATTAGCAGCAGAAGTAGTAGTATTAGCAGCAGTAGTAGTAGTAGTATCAGTATTAGTAGTGATAGTAATAGTATTAGTGGTAGTAATAGTAGTAGTAGTAACAGTAGTAGTACAGTAGTTTAAATTATTGTATAAAGAGTCAGTTTTAAAAACAAATTACGATTAACATAGGCCGACATTATTAGCGCCCGATCCGACTTTTGAAGTGTCCGACCCGATCCGGCCCGGAAGTACTTGTGCCCGGTTCGGCCCGATAACATGCGTGTCCTCCCCTACCCGGCCCCGAATGTGCCCGGCCCGGTCCGACCGGTTGTACGCAAAACGGATCGGCAGTCCGCCGGGCTGGGCCGGGTAATTCGCCGGGCCGAACGGGCGCGCCCGCTCCGTGCAGGGCCCTGATTCAAATAGTGATCATAACGCAATCATATTTGAAATAGAAAAGAATAACGTAGCGCCGGGTACTGCTGAGAACCAGAACTTCTTTAAGTATAGTGTAAATAAAATAAACTGGAAGAAATTTAATAATAATTTAATCCTTCCCGATACTGAACCATCTGTGGATGTCGATTGGATCGTGTCCAGAATTTAGGAGGTAACTAAAGAAGCAAATGCTGTCTCCTGTCCACCGCAGGCAGGAAGGAAAACTAATGTAACAGCTTCGTTTTGGTGTGCCGAACTCGAAAGATTGAGGAGAATTGCCAGAGCCAAACAGAAAAGTTACCAACAAGCACGTGACCCGGAGCTTAGAAGCCGAAAATTAGAACAATATCGACTCTCAAAAAGCGAATACAAAGAAAAAGTTAATCTTAAAAAGAAGGAATCCTGGGAAGATTTTGTCAATACTCAACTGTCCCTAGATCCATGGGAGACACCATACAAATTATGTATGGAAAAAAACACCAACCTTCCTGATAATTTTGGAAAACAAGTGGATGGAACATATATAGAAATATGGAGGGATTCAGCGAAGATTTTATTAGAACTAATACCTAAGGAGAATGAAGAAGATGAGATAGAAGAACACCAAAACGTCAGAAGGAATGTGAGCAACATATTAGAAGAAATTAGAATGGCAGGAGATATTGAGATAAAAGATTTAGCAATAAGTAATTACGAAATAGAATTGGCAATTAAAACCTTAAAAAACAAGAAAGCTCCTGGTCCCGATGGAATAAAATCTGAAATGTATAAACAATCCAAAGATCTGTGGGCACCGTACCTGGCGAGACTCCTTACAGAGTGCTTGGCGCTAGGGAGATTCCCTAATAAATGGAAAGAGGCTAATCTTGTAATATTTATGAAAAATCAAGAAAAACTTAAAAGTAATTCAAGATCCTATAGCCTTCTATCTGCCTTCTAAATGTAACTGGATTTTTAACAAAATCATTATTAACCGGCTTCATGCTTCGCGGACCGGACTCTAGGAAGACCAGATTCAGTTTGGTTTCCAGAAGGGAAGGTCCACTCAGGATGCACTAAACAAATTTTATAAGGGGTAAAGGAGACAGATGGAAAATATATGATAGCAATATTCATTGATATTAAAGGGGCCTCCGACAACCTGTGGTGTACGACCCTCTATGTCAATTTGAAGAAGATCGGCATATAAAATTTCTTAATAAGGTTGCTCTGGGACTACTGTGAAAACAATAGTTAACCTGTGTGCCCCAGGAGAAAAATTGACGAGAATACCAAATAAAGGATGTCCACAGGTGTCGATATGTGGTACAATTTTTGGGGACATTTGTATTGACCCCTATGTTAAGATGTTGAACGAGATGCCCGAGGTGACTGCGATTCTTGCGTACGCCGACGATATTGCGATCATTGCAGGTGAGGATTCAAGAAAAGGATTGGAACAAAATGCAGAAAAAAAATCATGAAAGCGGTTCGTATATAGTGCAAAGATAAGAAGTTCGAAATATCCGTCGAAAAAACGCAATATATGATATTCAAAAAACAGAATAATTCGTCATCCAATGATTAAATATAATAATCAAACGATAAAACGTACAAAAACATTTAAACATCTAGGAATAACTCCGGATGCAAAGCTCAATTTTGCGGAACACATTCAAAATACGGCTTTGAACATAGTTAAAATTGGTAACAAAATCACAACACTTGCCAAAACACAATTTGGACTTCCCTTAAAATATATAAAATTGTATCATAACCAGATCATAAACTCTATTGGTGTATATAGAGCAAGCGTATGGGAGCACAGGATGAAAGAAGACAAAAAACCAGCAGAAAAACTCAATAGTGCACGAAGATCAGTCCTGTTCCGCACGTCGGGAGCCTACAGGACCACGCCCGGGCTGGTGCTCAATACTATTCTAGGGATCTCTACACTGTATTTATAAGTGATCAAGTCAATCGCTCTATATTGGCTAAAAAAGAACAATCTAGTGAGAGCCACGGAGGTCTTGTGGAGTGATGCCTGAATCTAAACATGTTGAAGAAGTAATTATTATGAATTGGCAAACATATTGAGATAGAAAAAGAAAATCCAGACGATAATTCGGCATCATTAACAATAGCACCGATCGTTGGCAATGTAAGAACTAGAATTAGAAGGGGAGCGGTCCATTTTCAAAGCGGTCATGGACCTTACTTGAACAAACTCCATGAGTTGGGTTTGATGGATACCCCAGAGTGCAACTGTGGACATATTTCTACGCCCGAACACGTGGTCCTCGAGTGCCCGCTGAATGGAGTGGATGCAGAGGGCAAAACAATTCAACTGATTGAGGACTGGCACATGGAATTGCGGAACCTAAGCATCAGAGAAATTATGGATAATTAGAAGAAAAGAATCACCCTGGATTCGTTCGCAAATATCTCATATTTGCTGGAGAAGATACACTAATGGAGATTAAGACTGAGCGGCACAGTGACAGTGTGGAAGTAACATGTGAAACACAACTCTCGTACTTCTATATAGAACTTTCGCTATCGTCTTTTTCGTGTGCGCTTTGTTCGAATGCGTGTGTGAATGAATCGTTTGTCAAACAGGGGATGACCAATTTAAAATCGTGAGGAACAAGCAAACTTTGTGAATTTTCCGGCTCTTCCACGGTCTTGATTCTTTCGAGAAATCATCCCCAGAACGACACGCGTGGCGTGAGTGATAGTGTGATCGTGTGTTATGAATAAATTTAGACGGAAACATAATATAAAATGCGCCCCAGAACTGCTGCCATCGAAAGGTTAGGATACTATAAAAGCTCTGGATAGCAGACGATTCTAAATAATGTTCTTCTATGCGTGTGAATAAGTGAATTAGTCTGTGAAGTGTTGGTGCGATGTGGCGAAGATGGAAGAGAGAAGAGGAGGAGTCCCCGGACCAGCCCCAATCACAGGATATGGAGGAAAAATCCCGTTGCCGGGGGCCAAAATCTTATAGACCAATTCCCCATCGATGGATAAATGTGTTCCGTCTAGTGTTCCCTCTCTTTTTTTTAATATGGGGATTAAATAGATAGCTGGGAACTAAATTGCATATTGGTTGTATTGGGTTTGGAGGGCTGTTTTACGAAATATATTGAAATATGAAATATCAATTGTATGTAAAGTGATAAGGAGTGAGGAGACTTGCTAATACGTTACAAGGAACCTTTGAGATTAGAGTCACATAGAGGTTTACATTAGGAATTGGAATAATATTATTAATATAATAAGATAGTTAAACAGCAATAAACATTATTGTATGAATGTGAGTGAAATAATAAGGTAAATATAAACTGGGAAACAACAATTGAATAAATTTTATTTCAACGTAAAAAAACTAAACAATTAAATACAGAAACATAAAATTAGTAAATAATCTGTACTAAAAATATAGTAACTTTAAATAAATGGTAAATACTGTACTGCTCAAGTATTTTATGTATTATACTGCAGAAAAGATACAATAAAGTAATATATTCGCCCCAACTCGCGGAAATAAGGCCCAGGTTTGTCAACCGGGAACTGGGCCATTAGAATATATTCCCCAACCCTCCCAGCTCTTTTTTAAATCAATAATGTGCAATCAGGCCCTATCAACTCCATGCCTCGACGCCGAGAAGGGGTCGAAGCAGAGAGATGAATTCGGGGGATAGCTTACCCCAATCTTGTGGAGAATCCATTTCAGATTTGTTGTGCCCTTCAGGCACTCGAAACAAGATTGAGTTAATAAAGCAAAGAGTTGGGGTGTGGAAAGCAGGGTTCCTAAAATAAAAAAATAAAACAGTTCCACAGCGTCCTTGGTTTTTCTGTGCACCTTGGGAGGTAAAGACGGACGAGTGTGGGACTGACCTCCCCAACTTGTGACGTAGGTTTAGAATGAATGAAGCGCTACCTCCACACCTCATGTGTCACTCACAGTGAGTGTGCATTGCACAGGGGATACCTTTACATTTTATTACTATCCCATCATTAACCTGATGTAACAGAGAAACCAGGAGAAATTTTAGGAAGGGCACCGCTGAGCGAGAACCCACAACTTTCCGAATGCGAACCAACGTCTAAGCTATGGCTTCTTTGTAATTGTATATCTGCAGCAGGAAAGGTCTAAGCCAAGAAAAGAAAGGAAAATTTTGTTCACGAAATAAATGAGAATACATATGTCTCTATATTCCTTCAGCAAAGAAGATTGATTCTGGTTCACATTATTTGTCCTTATTTTACTTGCGAACAAAACCAAACTTAACCTATTTCGCTATGGTATCTGAAATGCGCAAATTGCCAACTGGTGCTTGTTGGCTTGTGGCATGCAGCCGGCGGTGCATACTACAGTCTTTGCGAAGATACGCAGATATTGTAGAACCCTTGAAAATGACCATCACATGTAACTGAAAAGGATAAGATTGAGAACCTGAAAAAAAAACACGACATTCAGCTTTTCTACACCCACAAGAAACAAACTAAATTTATAAACGTTGTAAACATTGTGAAGGAACAGGAGGGTAATAAACCAATAAATATTTTGTGACGGCCTTCCGATTTTCCTCGCGCGGGAGGAGGGTTGTTAGGGAGGAGGAAAGCTCTTCGCAATGACAGGGGAAAAGAAGTACTCAAGTTCTTGTACTCAAGTCCAAGTAGTTACTCTTGTACTCAAGTCCAAATAGTTCGGCAAAATTTCGGAAGGGTGCACCATGATTGACGAATTGAAGCGCCTCCAGACTAAACATCAAACTGCATCTTATGATTCTCTCCATAACCTTAAATGAACACAAATGCTTACTTGACACAAATTTTCAGAATTTTTCATGAGGACCATCTGAGATAAGCCCGAGGTCCGGCATTTTCCGACGAAACCGGCCATTCGAACCTACACAGAAAAAAAAGAATGTAATTTAACCCAACAATTTTTTTTGTATACAGGCACACTGTTGGTAAGTCTAAACATTACCAAAAAATGCACCCTTATATTTAACTGCTTCACACAGAAAATTGTGGCCTTTGTGAAGATGCCACATTTACCTTTGTATTGTATAATGGAGAAAATCAACTTGCACTGACCGAACTACTTCAAATTCAAAATTGCAATTTTTGCTGTAAATTGGACACATACAAAGCTTCCTTGACACCGAATTTCAGATTTTTCATGAGGACTCATCTGATTTTATTTAAGCCCGAACTCCAGCAATTTTTGCAAAGGGCAGGTTTGAATTCCCGTAGAAAAAAGGTGTGATTTAGGGCCAAGATTTTTTGTATGTAGATACCCGGTTGGTAGATCTAAATATTAAATAAATGTGCAGCCTTATATTCAATACCTTCGCCCGAAAAAAAAAGTTTGAAAATCTAATTTTATACAATTCGTTACTCATTTCCAGCCTGTTTTAGAATAAACGATCTCATTTTGTCAAAAGGTGATTCTAGATTTTGAAAGTACACTTCAGGAGCTACACAATTGTTTTGGTTTCAGATCTTCTGAATTCGGAGATCTTCAGGTTCCCGTACATGTCTACGGGAGCAAAAAATGCAATCCGCCATGTTGGAAACATGGTCGCCCCGAGAGAAATAAGGGCATAACATTCTTTTAAATGTTGTTCTGATATCCTCAGATATGTAGGACCCCATGTACAGAGAACCAGTTTTTTTTTTCTAAAATAGTGATGCAACCAGTGTTCGATGATTTGATGTGGAGTGACCCTGCACGTAACTAAGTAAGTACCGAACCTACTGATTTTACGACAATCAATAATAGTATCAAGAGTATTTTATTAACAGAGACGACGTGTTTTACTGAAAGTCCCCAACCAAGACAAGGCGGTTAAGATTGCAGCTGTAACGTTGAGAATGCAGCATTTGTTGCTACAAATGTAATATATATTTTTAACAACTAATATTCAAATTAGGCACTAACTACTAGCTTCAAAGCAGTATTTCCCAAACTTGCATCGTCCGCGGACCACTTAAGAACAGAATTAAAATTTTCACGGACTAAGTTTTCAAATAAAACAGTAAACATTGTACGAATTCAGCTTGTAGCGAACATTTTGTAATTACGCTAACCTTTATTCCTTCAGAAAGTGTTCTAGTTATTTTTATTATTGTTTTAGTTATTTTTGCTTTATATTTTGTGAAGATGTACGAAATCTGAGCTGAAACACTGATATGTGACAGAGCCGCCTAACGACAAAAAATTTAACTAGCAATTGTATATGTCGACTTGAGTGACCACGAGTCCTTATAATTGCTTTTGAACCATCAGGGGGAAAACAACTAGATAATTGGTGTGTTCGATATTGAGATATAAATTAGATACTGATTACGTAATAGAGTACAGCGTATCTACATTTATGAAGTCTACAAGTATCTA